>OMNZ01024742.1:0-13859 GCA_900303255.1 Lesueurigobius sanzi | reverse complement strand
TGTGGTCTTAAAAAGTCTTGAATTTGACTTGTACACTCCTGCAGATACCCTGTCTAACACTTAATACAGTTGTGCTCATAAGTTTACATACCCTTTTAATATTTTGGACATTTTTCATAGAATATGAATGATAACACAAAAATCTTTTTTCCCACTCATTGTTAGTGGTTGTGCGAAGCCATTTATTGTCAAAGAACTGAGTTTACTCTTTTTGAAATCATTATGAAACAGAAACGGCTCAAATGTCCCTGATCGAAAGTTCACATGATCTTCAATAACTGCCAGGAAAACTGTTCAGGAGTTTGTTTCAAGATGTACAATATGTAAACGTTTGGTCAGGGACATTTGGAGAGTTTCTCTAGTTGAAAAGCGTAAACAACAATGATTAAAAATTATTTTTGATAATAAATGGCTTCACGCAGCCACTAAATATGAGTGAAATAAAGGCATTTGTGTCATCATTCATATTCTGTGAAATGCAGAAGTTTACACACCCTAACATTCTGCCAGGGGATGTAAACTTTGAGCACAACTGTAAATTGAATGCATGTGTAAAATGTTCATACTTCCTCAAAGTTGTCAATCATGAAGAAAATGTTTGGGTAGCTCATTTTGGACTCTTCTCCTTTGCTGTCCATGGCATGTTTGCTGGGAGATGCAAAAACCTCCTGGAAATGAATGAAACCATTAATGAAACCACATATATTTAGCTCGAATAACAGTTGTCCTGCAAAGAGTAAAATAATACAGTTGTGTTGTCATTGCACACACACCTGGCATTTCTTTTTATGGATGTGGATATCCCCTGCATCGGAGCGTGTGCACACTGCACATGTCACTATATAATCCAACTGGAGATAAACAGGATTTGGTGAGAGATGCACAACATCACAATGATATACAGCGTTAACTAGTCGACAGATCTACTCTGTCCTCATTACCTTTTGAAGAATAAGGTTCAGGTAAACACTCTCTTCCCAGTCAATGTCAGGATCCCCAAGACCTGGCAGTTTTTTAGAGTCTCTCCTGTACACCTCAACCTCCACCTTGAACAGAGCAAAACGATCACAATTCATTACTATTTTTAACCCTACACCAAGTCAAATTACAATTGATATTATCCAACACAAATGCATTACAATTTGAACAAATTAGGCTACATTTAGAATCATAAAGCGCATCGGTCCTTTACCTTTTTGCCCTCTGTGTTGTCCGTGTTGACATAGGACAGCTTCCTCCGAACGTAGAACAACATGTCATCTTGTCGTGGAGACAATTTCTCCATGAAGTATGTGGAGAACATCCAAGTCCAAAACACAATGCGGTCATCTTTGAAGCAACCTGCAAAATCACATTAATATTTGATTGATTCTCCAGAGCTTTTTACACTTCACTAAACCCCTGCTATGGCTACAAAGTAATACATCGGGCAAAAGGACGATGAACACACACTCGTAGTTATTTCACACAGACAGACCACCAGCCCCATATTACAGCTCTGAGGATACCTGCCACTTAGCAGCGACTGCCCAGCGACTAGGCCAGGGACGTGTTCAACATCTAACCATACAATCAATCAAAACATAATCCTATGAAGTATTTGAAAAGCCTTTCACTGTGATGCTGGTTCCAAAGTTGAGCATGTTTTACCATGGACACGGGAAAACTACGTTTGTGTTGGTACCAATGAAACAATCATAAATTATTGATATTATTTTTTTCCATAGAGACTGTGGATGCAGCCTCAGAGGAACTGGGATTAAAAATAAATAAAAAAGGCAAGAACCAACAAAAAAAGCAGATGGGTCTCAGTAAGAGGAGTGAGTTTATGGAATAACCTAGACGACAAATTAAAAAACACGTACACATTGAAAACGTTTAAAAAACACATTAAATGTATTATTTTAGGAAAATACCAAACCCAAGAATAAATGCATTTGATTAGTCTGGCAGGTCTTATAAATTTCTTTAAGGATAGTTTACATTTGGTTTGTCGAAATGGCAAAGAAAATGCAAGTCTTCTCTCTAGTTGATCTCTAATCAAATGTTATTGTTGTTACTGATTTCTTTTTTCTTATTTTTTCTCTTAGATTGATCATTTTTCTTCGGCTACTATTTTGAAAGGGGTTTTGCCCAAACTGTGGAACTTTATGAATGTATATGTATGAATTGGGTTAGGCAAAAATAAGTTCAACTTCAGCCTAACCTCACTGATGGCCACTGATGAGCATGTATATTAATGAAAAAGCATGTTCGCTCATTGACATAAGCTAACATTAATTGCTTTTGTACTTTTTTTTATTATCTTCTCTTATGTCTCAAAATGTGTCTGGCCGAATAAACTCAACTACTGCTTAGAAGCAAATCAATGAGAGTGGTAAACCAGCCTTTGAACCAGGATAACAAATCTGCTTTTGGAAGAGCACATAGCTCTGCTCATGTAATTCACTATTAAAGTATGGAGCCTTGAGTGTGGCCCTTTCCCCATGCACTTCACACCCAAACACGTGCAGACAAAGAAAATTACAAAAATGCTACGATGTTTGTTACCACAGATGATCTTTTACATTATGTGTGACTGATCCATTTATAACTACATGTCCTATTGGGAAAATGCACAAGTTCATTGTCAGAAGAATGAATCACAAGTCTTCTCTGCTTTTCTGCAATTCCAGATCAGACAGTAAATGCATTTGAGATTAGACCATGATTTTACTGACTTTTCAAATAAATAATATGTAGGGCTGGTTACGTAATTATCTTCTTTAACTAATCAGTTGTATGACGACTGCGTACAGGGTGTTTTTTCCGCCCTGTATAATCCATTTTTAACCTTTGCCAACACAAATAGCATTGCACTGCTCCCATTTTGTGTGGAATGTGTGACTTCCAGGCTTAAAGTTTATTTTCCATTGTTTTACTCAAACACACATGATCTAGTAAAAACCGTGAGTTGTGGTCTTTGTCAGCTGGACCAGTGTCATGTGATTATCACTATACTGATGACATGGGCGCATCACATGACTCCTGTCTGCCCTATCTGTGATTGTTGTGGCACAAGCAATCATTTGAATTGGCATTTCATATGACAAACATGACACTACAGTGAGTGCATACTCAATCATTCATATGAAATATGCGCTTCTGAAAGGGGGTATTCGTGTGATGTCATAGCAGCAACAGCATGGCAGATAACACCCCATAGTGACCAGTGTTGGGAGTAACTCATTACAAAAGTAACTACTTACAGAAATATATTACTTTTTTCATTAACTGGGGAATATAATATATTACTTAAACAAAATACAGTAATACATTAGTTATTGCAATTGCGCAACTCCCCCCAAATAAGATGCAGCACCAAATCAAGTTGGATACTGGCGTAGAAGTGACTTGTGTAGCTAATTTCATCAAAACAAAAAAAAAAAAGAGAATGGAGAGGACTGAGGAAAAGGAATTCTTTGCTATTACTATTTGCTATTATTATTATGCTGCTATTATACTTTAGCTCTGTGGCATTACTCTCCCTTTTTTCAGTTTATATTTTGCTAAAAGTAACTCAAACGTAACTGAAAGTAGTGTAACTGAGTTACATTTCTGAGACAGTAATATGTAATACAAACATGTTACATTTTTAGGTAAGTTGTAACTAGTAATATAGAATATATTACAATGTTTAAGTAACTTGCCCAACACTGATAGTGAACAACAACAAAGAGCCTGACAAGTTTTTGTCATCATTTCCCTATTTTAGTTCAATTTTAGCCTCGTTTTAGTCCTGATTTAGTGTTTGGAAATGTTGAACTGACACCTGATGAATCGCCAGAGATTCAGCGATATCATAATCAGACCTAATGAACCCGTTTGGACTAATATTGAATTGACACAATTTGCGTTTAAGTGGAACATACCCTGTTGAAATTATTTACTAAAGTATCACAATGATTTTGTTATTATGAAGTGCATATCGCAAGTTTTTCCAATATCGTGCAGCCCTAGTGTAGAACCTACTGTACAAGCCTCAATGTCAGAACAAATGACCTACAAGCAATGAATGCAGTCTGAAGATATCAAGCTGATGCTGTGCTGCTTGCATGATGCATCCTTAGTTTAGTAGTGCTTAAGGGACCTAATACTGACAGTTCACATTCACTTCAGTCATACAGAAACACTCACTTCAGTTTGTGTTTAGAAGTTGAAGTGTGTATAAATAAGCATTGTATCTATGAAATATCAATTAAAGAGGGCAAGTTTAAGACTACAGAAATTGCAAATGTTTTAAATCAGACTTCTGTGTTACTTCAACTTAAAATGTAGTTTCTTTCATTATTTGAGCTTTGACTACCTCCAATCATACATTTCCGAAATGATTCATGGAATAACGTGACCGTCTGGCTTTAAAACAAAAGGATAGTGATAGTGTTAATCTTGATAAGGCAGATGTGTCCTGATGTGGCAGGACAGGGAACAACGTGCTCTGAGCTGATGTCACGTCAGTTTGGTGGTGAAGCCTCATCATAAAGGTTAAACCACAGGCTCACCGAGTCCACTGAGCTCCTGTCTAATGTTAAGCCGGTTCCGTTCGTCGGCAATGGCCTTCAGCATCTGCCCCAGAGAGTGGTCCAGGTCTCCGTTGTCCTCATCAACAGCGGGCCCAACATCCTTGCACAAACCGGGGATAGACGCCATCTCCGAGCTGGGATCATGACAGTCCGCGGCTACAGAGCAGAGCAGCGGGAAAGAGAAGCCCACACAGAAGAAGCTCCCGGTGCTGGTCCTATTCTACCGTAAAAAGCTTCAGTTTGACGAAACACCGAGGGGGACTTTGGTCCTGCGAGATCTTCACCCGGAGAACAGGGCAGACGGGGTGGCCACACGGGGAGACTGGTTCCTCTGTTGTGTAGATCAGCTGGAAACACCCCTTACACTTCCGGTAACAAGACGAGGCTCTTAAAGAGACAGTACACACAGGGAGAACCCATAGTTCCACGGGAGAACCTGTCATTATCCTGTATGGATGTCCACATCTTTGTGGATTGATTAAGTCAAAATAACTCATTTGACAGCATAATCTTGGTAAGGTCGATTGCTGTGGTTAGTGAACACTAAAGGTTATGACAACAGTTATTCATACAGTATATCTGAACCTCATTTGGATTTACCTATGGGCTTTACACACCCGCCCCCCACAACAGAGCCGAACGGATTCACCAGTGATAGAAATCAAGTGCACTTCTTTTTGTAAGACAAAGGATGACGTCAGTGTCTTGAGCATATAAATCCAACATTGGATTTGCTTTTCATCTCTAACAGAATTAGATAAGTATATTTCAAAATTTTGCACAATATTTATCCTTCCAAGAGCATACTTTCTAAATTCGCTGATATTGATAATAAATCTACCTTTTGTAACACAGAAATTGAAACCATCATCAATTTTATTCTTGCCAACACTTTTGGAAAAATATAAGAAACCAAATATTATATTTTCCATTACCATTGTTGGTAGGTGCCCTTACATACCCTTGCCGGTATTCTTCTTACCATTGTTGGTATTGCATTTATGAAATGTAATGGTGGACTGTTGTTATAATAACTTGTTACCGGTGACAGTTCCACAAATATGTGTGATTACTGTGAATATAAAGAAAAGGTTTTTTCCCCCCTTTAATAGAAAGTTAAAGGTGTGTTTTAAAAAAAAAAAAGTGTTCCCGATGTTCCTCTATGAAACATGCACTATTATACGCTTAAATTATATGCTTAAATTATATGCTTAAATTATATGCTTAAATTATTTTCTCCTTTCATCAATCAATCAATATTTATTTATATAGCGCCTTAACAACATCCAAAAGGTGCACAAGGTGCTTTACAGAGAAAAAAACTTTGTTTTTTTACTCACTCGTTTTCTTTTTATTCCTTAGCCCCTTGCATTCCATTTCCAACATGTTATGTTGTATTTATCTGTTTTCTACGATGGAGTAGTAGGGCCATAGAAACGCAGGGGAAAAAGGAGAGAGCAGATTTCTGAGTTTAAACACGCAAATCTGCTTGAAAGAAATAGCAAATTTGCTAAAACAAAAGTGGCAAATTTGTGAGATTAAAAGGAGACAGATTTTCGAGAAAATAGTGGCAAATTTGCCAGAAAAAAATCAGCGAATTTGCCGCGCTTTAGACGAGCAGGCTACATGAACAAAGAAGACAATACAAAGTGGGAAAAAAAAAGTGAAAAAGTGCATGTGCCTTATTCACTACAGATCAACCTCCGCTTACAGTCATTACCTTTAGTAATGTTCCTTAAAAGCCATCACTTAAACTTAATGTGGCAAAAAGAAGACAAAAATACAATTTCCATGCACCTTTTGCAGCCATTAATCAATTACCAAAACAATCGTTAGTTGTGGACATGAAAAACAAGTGCATCAACTTGCTACAGATTTTTGGAGATATAGAAGTGAGTAATAAAGAGTTTATTTGCAAAAACAGATAAGTGCCATTGACAAAAATCAACATATGCTTGTAGTTTTCTCTTTTTGTAGATGAGATTTTAATGACCAGATCTATTTTAGTGCATCAGAAATATGAAGTCACTTGTTATTGATCAAATTAATTCACCTTTAACTTTACTGGTGCTATCTGCAGAGTACGCTAATACAAATTTAAAACAACTTAGCAAAAAATTCAAAATGGAGATATCTGCTTTTGCAAACGAACTCTTCAAGTGTTTCACACAGACAAACATCAGATGTCACTGAAATCTGTGTTTATTTCAACGGTTTTTGAGGTTTCAAACATTCAAATAAAACCTCTGTCTCTGCCTCCAGATCTGGGAGCATTGTTGTGAGGCGGACCAATGGGGTCGAAGCGTGGGCGAAGTAAAGGGAATCGTGGAAAGACAGGGTGCTGGTCATATACACCACCGATAATCCCTGGGACAATGGGTTCAAAATGAGGCAGAGGGTCAAAAATATCTCGAGGGCTTGGATATGGAGGGAGGGTACGACGATGTCTCAGCTGCTCATGTTCAATGCGATTCTTGTAATGCCATTTGTAAAGCTGAAAAAGGAGCATTATATTTTTTACCACTGAATATAAAAGTATGTTATTCAGAAAGGTGTGTTTTCCACTCACCTCTCTCCAATTAACGTCTTTGGGTTGGTTCCTGGACTCACGGTCTAGTGAGGAAAAAAAGCAATAAACACAAGACTTTGTTTTTTGTTTTTTTTTGTCAGATTAAATGTTGTAATATATTGGAAAGTTGATGTACAGTGCCACTCGTCATTCTTTAATTATGTATATTATTTGGTTTGATAAGTGGGTGTCTATGTTGGCCAAACTTGTTTTTTCTTTTAATCTTTATTTCAGGGACAATGTACAAAGACATTAAGCTCATACAGACAGAGCTATACTGCACCAGATTACAGCTAAATAGCTTGTTTCCATTCGTAGTAGTCCATGGTTACAAAAGATATATAACCACTAGGACCATGCTCAAAACTTCTACCAGCATCATCAGATAATCCTTTTGTAATTATGTCTTTGTTTGATGGGTGGCAACTATGGAAAGTATGAATTTACAGTCAGTGAAGTGGCAATTTATTAAGAAAAGTTAATGACATAGAGGGAAAACTTCCATAGGATTCGAGCTCACTCATTTCTCATTGGTACAATATGGTTTGCACGGCACCAGTTACTGTATGTTGACCTCTATATATGTCACTTCCTGTGCCCATGTCCAATAAGAGAGTGGAAAATAAACATTGCAAAAAATGTAAAACCAGGAAAAACTATGTAAAAAAAAAAAGAAAAGCGCAAAATCCTAAGTACAATTGTGTGAAATATGTCTTACTGAAAATTGTGTGTGAAACTGTGTAATATGCACTTTAAAAGCCACTATCAGACACTCTCACTATTGAAGTATTTCAATTACAATTCATCAACCATACAAAATACTTTCAGATCACGTTAGGCTCGTTCGAGATGAGGTTGCGCCTCGCCTGGCTGATCGGTGAGAGTAGGCGGGCGCAAAGAGGGCGAAAAAAATGCCTGAATCCAAGCTGCCCACTTCACGGACAAATAGACTGAGGGGAGAGGAGGGGGTTACATCTGAGCCCAGTGCATTTTCTGCAGACATGTGGGGTTTCCATCATCTACGGGGCCAAACAGCGTCTGCAATTGCTCGCGGACAACTGCGGTGTCTGGCCCAGCAGGCTGCTCTTATACAGTAACACCTTGGACACACATCGTGCGTTTCTTAAGCGTTCTGACCCTGCGACCTTTTACCTACCGTTGATGAGGTGAATTGGAAGTGGCCTGAACTGTACTTAAAATGCATCAGGCGCAGCGGGCCACAAAATATTTTAAGCGTTAAGCATTGTGATGGGATGGTTTATACTCCAGTGTCAAGTCCTCGCGTGGAGAAAACCAGGCTGTCTTGCCAGGCTAGGTGTCGGTGCAGAATTGTCAATGATTCTGTACATCAATTAGACTCTAGCAAGTATTTCAAGAATCTGTATTTTTTCCAAACATGGCAGTAATGGTACTGCCTTGTTCTCCTGTCCAAACCTTGCAGAGCCCGTTTGTGAACTGAATTAAAAGTCAATGAAATGAGTTTAAAGCCATTTACCTTTGAAGTCTCGCAGAAATAGGTGCTTCCACAATGTAGAATCGGATGTGGTGTTGTGAAAGTGCTTGCAGACTCCTGAAAGCCTAGTTAGAGAGCGCACATCCAGCAACCTAAAAACCCTGATAAGAAGCTCCGGTGGAAGAGCTGCCAGACCAAAGGCTACAGGTAAACCCATGGCTAAAGGACCAAACAAAGAAACATAAAAAAAAACAACAAAAAAATATATATTGAAACACTTCATAAACAACAACACGTCCTAAATTCACAAATGCTGAGGGTGCACCTTGCCGTGCTGCAGCAACCAGGGGATATGCCAGTTGGTCTTTGAAGATTCTGGACAGTTTCTTCAGGTGTTTGAAGGCAGCAGCTGCATGGCTTCCTTAAACCAAAGCACAAAATTAAAAGTATTAAAAGTAGATAGTGGCTCTCTCTCACTCTGTATATTTTAATACCTTATGTATTGCCCGTATATTTACAATCAACACAAATAATTCAAGACCAAAGTCTTGCCTACCTGGCCACTCATTGGTCACATGGATGGATGGATTCAAACACAGTTTACCAACTACATTTGTGGTTTCCTTAACTGCAAAAGTTGCTATAAAGGGGACAAAAATAATAAATACTGAGATAAGGTTTAAGTCAGAAATAGAAATATATTGTATAAACCTACCATTAATAACAAGTGTGGGGCCTGTACACACAGCAGCTAAAGTCACAAGGCTGTTTTCGCATAGAGCATGAGAGTACCTCAACTTGTAAACCCCAGATGCAACCCTCCACCCAGCAGGCAAGGTCACTGAATTTGGCTCATATTCCTGGGCAGAAAGTCAAGACAAATTATCTGTTAAATAATAAAATCAGTTATATGAAGTTATAATATTAGTTGTGCTCCTGTACTCTCTACTGCATGCCACACCTCATGAGTAAACCCTGTTTCCAGCATCAGCAGGTGTCCAACTACAATGACGGCATCACTGGGACTTGTGCAGTTGGCTCCATGATAGAGGAGCTCCAGAGACAGAGGCGCTTGACCATCCTCAGCCTCGCTACAGAGCATTGGTTCCCAACTGGCAACTGCCTGTTCAGGGTCTGAGACCTCACTTTGCTGGCTTTCGTCAATGCATACTGCAGAGTTGCTGCAACTTGGCTAAATAAAAGTGAAATAACAAACAAACATAAAAATAAAATGTTTGTGAAGGTTCTCAGTCGTACAGGAGTTGTCCATCGTAGGCAAACATTCTTCAGTCTTCATCTGTACTCTGTAGTTGAAGTGTAGGACGTTTCGATCTTACTCCAAAGATCGTCATCAGCTACTGAAGGCCTGGCGCACGCTGTGGGTTTATAAAGGCAGTGAACCAGCAGGAGTCAGCCTGCCTTCAGTAGCTGATGACGATCTTTGGAGTAACGTCCTACACTTCAACTACAGAGTACAGATGAAGACTGAAGAATTTTTGCCTACGATAAAAATAAAATATCACATTTAACATACTTTGAAATACTTACAGCAATTTTACTATTTTTAATGCTCACTTTATTGTCAGACATTGTTGTTATATGCTGGGTAGGTATCTGACTGGCAGCACTGTTGGATGTTTTCTCAGTAGAACCAGAACATGAAGAATTAACAGTATCAACATGACCAGTCAGCATTACACTGATCAAATCTCCAGAGACAATGCTGCAGGATGATAGTGTCTGACCATTATCTGGAATAGGCTCTCTTCCATTCAAGGATATGCTGAACTCTGTATTTACACTGAGAAAAATAAGAAAAACTTAAGAACTATCGCTGATGAAGATGCAACATCGTTGATGTTTTTACAAAGTAAAGTAAACTTTTAGTCTGACCTCAGTCCCCGTGAAGGCAGCACAGTTTGTCTTATGTGATTGGCAAGTTCAGACAATGTAGGTTCTTCTCCATGTAGCTCCAAACAGATGGTCTGCTTGTTGACTCGAACCCGTAGTTTCATTCTACATAGGGGAGTTTGTGTCAGTCAGTCCATAAACAAAACTGAAAGATTAGCTAGGCTTTTCTCGAACGAAAATTGTTTTTATTTTTAGAGTCACGGTGTTTGTTAAGTGTTGTAACTAGCTAGCCAAATGTGCACCTAGTGTTAGTTACAAAAATATGCCAGGGCTGAGAAACGCGCTGCATAACTAGCTGCGTTAACGTTTGGAGTCAACTATTTCGGTTTCGATCTGAACGTAACATTTAAACCCAACAACCAACATATAATCTGCAATTATTTAACATGTTGCTAAATGATTTTGGTGCGACAGCTCGTAACTTACTTCTAGACAGTATCCTACCTGTGTGGTTGAGAGTAGAGTGTATTTCTGCTGTTGTCATATTCAAGTTGATAAATTCTGAAAACAAAACACCACAAAATGCGCAACAAACGCAGTGACAACTTCCGCCTGCGACTTCAAGCGTCAACATAAAAATCTTTGAGAATCAATTTTTTCCTGCATAACAAAGAAACTTTTAACAAAAAACCTAGTCCTGAAGACATTTAAATTCCAAAACGTTCACGTACAAGGTATTTTTTTTTATTTTTTTTTCTCGAAGACTACAACTACGGCAATGTAGCTACTCCAAAAAAAGTATAATCTATAATGTATACAATTTCATTAAAGTCACAATTTTGATAGGTCTATCCATAGACAGTAATTATCCCATTAGCAGTACACGCATCTAATTGTGTTTTCTGTATGTTTTACAGAGTTTTACGCGTGAAGATTTGGGGAAAGTTTTCGCGTTTTCAATTTTAATGGGCTTCCGTAGTGTCCTAATGGCGAAGTCGTCGCACAGATCCACATTATAACCTGAGTGTAACCAACGCAGACTTTTATCTGGGAAATTTATCCTGTTCGTTACTCACAACAATGAGTCGAAGTTATAACGATGAACTGCAGTACTTGGACAAGATCAGCAGTAACTGCTGGCGAATTAAAAAAGGCTTTGTTCCCAATATGCAGGTGAGATAGGTCTTGAACGTGGCTCTAGCTGAAATGCTAACTAAAACTACATAGCCTTTTTAATACATTCCTATTCAGTAGAATTGATTACTTTAAGTCTCTTTTGCCAGTGTCCCCAAGTAAAAACTGTATAGAATGTGCAATTTAAAATGCACTTATAGGACATTCAGGGAGGAGGGCCTAGTGCAGTGCAATAGTAACTGCACCTTAGGGCTATTTATGGTTGTGTGTCGTATTTAATCTGCAATACCTATCTTTTTGATGAGCAGCTCTTGGTTTGTCAAACTATGTTAATGTGACTTGTGAGGAAGTGAGAAATGTATGCACTGAGTGCCCTTATTGTCTAAAAACACAATAAAGGCTAAAATATCTATCTTAACTTCAACTCATCCAAAAAATGTGCTTGCCGAGTCCTTACTAGACCAACATGATCCAAACATTTTAGCCCCACTTTATTCCTCCCAGTGAAATGCTTCATTTTTAAAATTATTTTAATCACAGAAAGAAAGAAAGAAAGAAAGAAAGAAAGAAAGAAAGAATATGGAATATAAAAAGGGAATTAGACAACATCCAAACTTTTTTGCTATTCTTCATAGAGTTGAACATAATTCCTGTTATTTTAGGTTGAAGGAAACTTCTATGTGAACGATTCCCTGGAGAAACTGATGTTTGAAGAGCTTCGAAATGCCTCTCGAGGGGGAGGTTTGTGCATAATATTTGTATGTTATTTGTATATATTATTGTATATTGCCCTCTACTCCATTCTCAAAGTCATCGTACAATTTGCTTAACCAACACCCGCCCGTGTTGGTTAGTTGTACACAACGTCTGTAACCTAGCTTGCCCTGGGGCTGACTTAGATTACAATGGCTGCTAATTTCTGCCAACGGCTTTCTGGACCACCAGACAATCTCACTTACACAATTTCAAAGACAGGTGGATGAAGTGTCCCTCAACAACACTACTGTATGAACTGGCTAGTGAACAAGCCGAACCATTTAACACTGTAAATAGTAGGCAATATGCTTATCTTAACAGGAATAGATGAATTGATTGCCCTTTAATCATTTAAATATGCAGAATAACTAAATAGAAAATAAAAATGTCAAAAACAACAACACAGTAACAATATATTTTGTGATTTAGGTATTGGTGGATTCCTCCCAGCCATGAAACAAATCGGAAATGTCGCAGCTCTGCCTGGAATTGTTCATGTAAGTTGGAATACCTGGACATTTTTTTTGTTTTGTTCACACATTATGTATAATGTGAATTAGTATTGATAAGAAATATTTATTAATTCATCCAATATCACAGAGGTCCATAGGTCTCCCTGATGTCCATTCTGGATATGGGTTTGCAATTGGAAACATGGCTGCTTTTGACATGAATGACCCTGAAGCTGTGGTCTCTCCGGGTATGTTGGTACTAATTTTAACGTTTAACGTTTTCTGTTTTAAATATACACCCAACAAATATATTCAAATATTAGCATTCATTTTATAATTGATGTTCGTACTTCAGTGTCATGTCTTCACCTTCTTCACACCAAATATTTAGTTAGCATAGTTTAAAGGGGCACTATGTATCCTGATATTTGTGCATATTTGACATTCTAGTGACCCAGGGTCTGTATGGGAGCAGCATGGCACCTTTACTCTCCATCACAGCTTCTATGATGCTCCAGGATCAGTTGAATGGGGTTTCTGGTCCGTTTCTGGTACAAAACCCTAAAAACAATTGATCCTGGAGCATCATAGAAGCTGCTGTGATGGAAAGTTAAGGTGCCATGCTGCTCCCATACAGTCCCTGGGGCCTGGGTCAGTAAAATGTCAAAATATGCACAAATACCATGATTTTATTTTTGACTTAAGAAAGTTGCATAGAGCTCCTTTTAATAATTAACTTTTACTATCAAATTACCATGATCATAACTTTAATCTCTCTTATGTGCTTCATCTGAGTTTGTGGGTTGTGTTAATGTCTTATGTCCAACACTGTCTGTCTGATGTAAACGACCACTCTTGTATTTGTCATGTATAATGTTGCACCACCGTTTAAGAACAATCTTTAAATATGCATTTTATGGTGACAAGGTTTGCTCCCCTCAGACTTGCTGCTTTGCTTTGACAACAGGATCGTAGGCAAAGATTCTTCAGTCTTCATCTGTACTTAGTAGGACGTTTCACTCTTCACCCAAAGAGCTTTGTCAACACTGAGCAAACTAGAACGCCAGCCGGACTTATGAAGA
>OMNZ01024741.1:0-17284 GCA_900303255.1 Lesueurigobius sanzi | reverse complement strand
CTGCTCTTTGCCGGTCCCCATCAGCTGCCCCTTCAACGCTCTGTCCAAATCCTGAGGTCTTCTTCAGTCCTCTCCACACACCCCGCACATTGTTCTGGGCCAGATCCTCCTCAATCCGCTTTCCAATCATCTTGCAGCACAAGGTTAGCGGCAGGCATCTTGAATTACACCTTTCTGCCCCACATCTGGAATGTCTACCCAAGTTTTTTTTCAATCTCCTATGGGTCCCCTACAGGGATCAAGAGTCAAAATTAGGGGAATTGCACACAGGACCCCCCTCAGCTCCAGGACTATATGATGAAAATTACAGGCTTCTCTCATCTTTTTAAGTGAGAGAACTTGCACAATTGGTGACTGACTAAATACTTTTTTGCCCCACTGTACATACATGTATTTGTGGCCTTTCTAAACGTCTTTAAACAACTTGTGTACAGTAACTTGATGCATAAGGCAGTTCAAATGAGGTATACAGCTATCTAGAAAACTTCTAGGACTGAACTGATTTGTGTAGTTATACAAAATGCCAAAAAAGGAATAATGTCTGTTGATCAAAGTCTTGAATGTTAATTTTACCTCTCTTCTGTTCATTAACGAATTGCCAACCATGCTAATTCATGAGTATTTCATCATGAAAAGTAATGAAGTCACATGCATTTATGATGAAGTGATGCAGGAATTTATGCATTCATCATGATTTATGCATTAATTCCTGTACCCTATTATGAAGCGTTACTTGGACCCTAGAATGACACGTTGCCATCTGTATTTAGTCCAGCTTTCAAGTGGAAAACCATTCATCATTGGGTTGAATCGTGTTTATTGGAGTAGTTTAGTAGATCAATTCACCTCAATTCACAAATAGTATGCAGTTTTCAACTAAAACTTGCAACCCTCCGCTCAGCGTCTTGCGACTGGTATGTCCCGACCCCCATTTTGTAACCCCCTGGTCTAACTGACAACCTCCAGCACTTTACAGCACTGTAACAGCATGTTTATAGGATGAACTATGATCACTAAAGTGGTAATAACATAGGGCAGTTTATAGTAATAATCTTAACCTTCCGCTTACCATCACCTGGAATTGTGTTAGTATATTCTTAAGACCTTTAAAATGCATTATTCCCTAATTCCTCCAAGTTTACCATTCTGTCACCATTTTATTATTAAGCCCTATGGGTCATGGGTTCACAAAGTAGGGGTCGGGACACATAGGGGGTGGCAAGTATTTAGCTAGGGGTCCCAAGACGGTTTCAAGATATAAAACATATAGATTAGAAATAATCTATATCTTCTGGTCGAGACAATTCATTCGTGTGTGACTTATTATTATTTGTTTTTGTCCATACCGACCTTTGAGATGACTTCTGTTATGATATTGGGCATTACAAAAATAAATTGATTGATTGATTGATTGATCTATATGCCTGACTAATAGTTCCTCCTTCATCTCCTGCGTACCTGCCCTAAGTATTTCATGTGCGAAGCCATTTTTCTCCAAGATATAAAACTTCAACTTCAATATAATCTTCATTGAAAATAGTTGGAATATTAATAACCAGAGTTTATATGTTTTTTCAATGCTTGATAGTTGATACGATCTATTTATTTAAATGTATTTTCCCAGTGAGAGTGTCGGATTGGTCGCTTAGTCATTTTGGTAGTCCCATCCTCAAAAGTTTGGAAAGTACTAGCCACTCTACTTTTCTACTTTCTTTATTATTAAAAACATATGTATATAATTTGTGGCTTTATTCTCTCATAAATAATATACAAATAATGAATAATTAAAATCACAGGTGGACCCTCATATGGCTCCCCTGTTTATACGAGAATTGGCCTAACTCACTCACTCTGAGATGCCTTTAATGGCCATGCCCCTCTGTAAGACACCAATTTAGGAGACAAATGTGGTAATCGGGCCTATAATTAACTGACAATAGAGCAGGGTATACCCCATCTTAGTCTAAACAGCTGGGATAGGCTTCTGTCCCTGCATTCCCCAAAGATTAGACAGTAATGCTACTACTTCAAATCCTTCTGCATGGGCCATCTCGGTTCATTAACGGTACTTACATGAATACATATTTTGGCTACTACACCGCCTATCTCTGGTAATTAGCCGCTCCACTACAACAGCCACACAACAATGCTACGCAGGGGACGCCTCAAAGAGTCGGAGCAATGCTGTATTCCTGACCGACAAATGACGGGATAAAAGCATCTAATCTAGTCCCCAAATGTAAAAGAAAAACAGATTCAGGAGATACTAAAATGGACGCAGCTAACATTTTTTTCTACTGTGAAACATTTGCGAAGCTGTCTATATTCTGTTCCTGTTGCATTATTGAGATTAAGTTAGTCAAAATGGGAAAGTGAAATGCATGGCTCAAGACAGAAAGAAAGAAAGACATTTCCAAAAAGAATATTGAGATACATTTAACCTGATGATTATTTGGTAGTAACTGGATTTACAAACCTGCCATATTAATCTTGCAGCTGAAAAGACCTTTCTACTGGCTGGTGGATAGGCCCAGTAAACCAAGAGAAAAACTTCTGTTTTTTGACAGCTACCATAGTTACTACTATGTAATACAAAGCTGCAACATGATGTCATGTGAACTCAACCTATTGTAGTTTTGTAGATGTTCAAATAATATTGAAATTTTGAATTGAACTGTAAATACTTTTTTTTTTTTTATTAAGTCCTCAGTTTCCCATTCACCATGAAACAATGGGGCTGTACACATTTCTTATCAGCACAGTTTGGGTTATTAATAATTAAATTTGGATGCAATTTCAACATTGTTTTCATCACATCTTTTTATTTGAACACTACATAATCCTAAAAGACTTTGAGAAACAATAGACACTGCATGCTTGGCGAAAATGTTGACATGTTTTTGACTTCTTTCTTATTTATACAGGCTAGTCTCGTGGGACTTGCAAGAGAGGCCTGTATTCAAATACTGTATATGCAGTTGTGGCCAAAAGTTTACAAACTGCATTTCATAGAACATGAATACTAACACAAAAAAAACCTGTTTACGCTTTACAACTAGAAACTATGTCCCTGATCAAAAGTTGACATATTGTGCATCTTGAAACAAACACATTTTTTCAGACAGTCCAATTTTGTCAGAGAGTCCTGTATTTAGTGAGTTTTTCTTTGCCTCTGAACAATTTTCCTGGCAGTTGTTGAAGGTCATGTAGATGCTAGATCAGGGACATTTGAGTAGTTTCTGCTTCATTATGATTTCAAAAGAGTAAGTTCTTTAACAAAAAATGGCTTCGCACAACCACTAACCATGAGTGGGAAAAGGATGTGTGTGTTATCATTCATATTCCCTGAAAAATGTCCAAAAGATTAAAAGGGTAAATTAACAGTGTACTGTATACATGGCTGATCAGCATCTTGTAGCAAGAATAGCTTCATTAGTGGGTCATCTCTTCAGACAAAGACATTGCTAAATGACAGTTTTACAGACCATTTTAGAAATCCTCATGTTGAGTTGAAATATTATACTGTAACTGCATACTACATTTAAGGCGAGGCACTGCAGGTGAATGGGGAAATAAAATAATATCAATTTAAAACAATTGCAGTAGATAACACATAAATATACTGTACATAACAAAATCAGGCATTTTTATTTATTGGATAGAAATTTGTCAAAATTGCAGATATATTTTTGACAACAATATATTAATGGATATAGCCAGGTTTAAATGTATGGTTTTATTTTGTTGATTGAGCCTGTTATTAGTGAAAAAACTTTCACTAATAACAAATTTTGGATTGTTTTTGGGAGGGGTTGAAATCTCAATAAATCAGGCTGGGAAATAAATATAGAAAAAAAGAGTCCAAGACTGACAAATTTGAAGTATGTAGGAGCTGCTAAAATGAAAATTTGGTTGCAACAATATGAGAAAGTGTCCTTTTTTAATAATTCTATGGAGGAACAGTGAATCAGTGCAATATTTAAACAGACTATTGTGAAGATTTATTCTGTTTGAAAGTTTATATGTTGGAGCAAACTGGGCCAAACCCCTGAAAAGTGAAAACAATTGGTTTCGCCTGCAGCGTCCCCTTAACCAGAAGAGGATAACTCCCACCACAGCTTTGGCAGAAGAGATGCTTAACTCCCATGTAAACTGTTCTGTTCGCCAACATCGTGTCAGGACCTCAAGAAAGTCAAGTGCCCCTTAAATGAAGCAGAAATTTCTCACCTGTGGAGTTATGTTGGCGGCTCGTTGATGGCCCTGGTGTCCAGCGGAGCGCACACTTCTTATATTTAGTCCTGGCCTGCTTTCTGTCCCAGCGAGGGGGCGTGTGGAGCAGCACCTCTCCTTAAATACCCCCCCCCCCTCCTCCTCCTCCTCCTCCTCCTCCCCCCTGACCGGAGCCATTGTGTGGGGGCTAAGCCTGGTCTTTGACGCGTTTGGCCGCATTCCCACAGCCTATCCTCGGGGCTTACGCGTTACAGATGCAAGCCTGACGCGTGTTTGCCGTCTGCCGTTTCGTGGAAAAAAAATATAATCAATTGGATCTATTTTTTTTTCTTGGAAATTTGAGATGACGCTTCATAGAGGGTTGAGCCGCTCGTAAATCCAGCTCATATCTGCCCTCGTGATAACATTTTTGGGAAGTTTCCAGGTGCCACATTACAGCTCTTGTCATTAATTGTATTGTGTCAGTGTTTGATGAGATTTATTGGAGTGAATTAACTTTTTGTAATGTGCAGGTTGTGCCAAGTGTCTATTATGTAATGGTTGCATCTGAATTACATCATGGTTATTCTGTTAAAATGATATTTGAGACTGGGGCATACATGGGGTTTATCATATTGTAGCCAGTACAGAGCTAATAGCCTCTGTTGGGCTAAATATACCTATGGACATTTTTTGATATTGTATTTCCTATTTGAAAGATGACTTTTATCTTCATGCACTTTTTGAAGCTTGTTTATATGCTTCTCTAAAGTCTGCAGTGTAATAAGTTGTTTATCATTATTGTAAATGAATAGTGTGAGCAGAGTGGTGCTGATGCTGGGGGAGGGAATAATGGGCCCCTCCCTATATCATTTTTAAGTCACACCTAATTCTGGAGTTTGCATCCTGACAAAGGCTTCAAGGAGCTGAAAAGCGTTGGTGCTGTCTTGGTTTTAAATTGAGTATCAATAAAGCCTTTTTAACTTTTTTTTTTCTCAGGGTTTGGTCCAGTTTGCTCTCTTAACATATACACTTTCACCTGGAAACAAATAAATGACATAATCTTTACAGTAAGGAGTGTAATTATTGCACTGACTCAGCATTTCTCCATAGGACAATATGGGAAATTGTAATTCAATGACCATTTTCCCAAAATGCTTTTTTTCTCACATTGTAGAGACAGCACCTGCACTTTAGTAGCTCCCACAGACTCCAAACTTTCCAGTCTTGGCCTTAATCAATATTTTTGAAAGTTTATTCAGAGGGATTTTTCAGTATTTTATTCCTAGCTTGATTTATTTCATTTTGAACCTTAACAAACAAGTCGTACAGGAGTTGTCCATTGTAGGCAACTACAGAGTACAGATGAAGACTGAAGAATTTTTGCCTATGCTTAACAAACAAGGTGAAATTAGTATTATTATTTACAGTGTATAACTTATTCCTTATATTAAATTTGTAATACATTTAGACTTACAGACTAAATTAAACAAACAGCGTTTTGTCACGGCCTGGGTGTGACAGTGCCCATTTCTTTGCTTCTCTTCCCCCTTCTGTGACCCAGCTCACCTGCAAGACTCTGCCAGATTGTTTTCTACCTACTCACGGTGAACATGTCTCCTCAGTCTCTGAGTTTAGTTTATATTGCAAATGATACTTACCTGTCTCCTGTGCTCCCCAGCTCCTCGCTTCCTGCTGCTCCCTGGACTTGCTTTCTGAAGAATTCTGCCAGCCTCAGGACCATCTGCAAACTCTCACCTGCCTGCAATAAATTACTCGCCTTGCTCATTTCTTTGCCTTGTGTCCAATTGTTGGGTCCCTCCATTGTGAGCCACAACACGTTTTGTGCCTGGATGCCTCAGCGGTTTGCTGACCATTGGCCAAAACATCCAGTGAAAGTCACTGAATTCAGAACAAATTATAATGTAAAGCACTTTCAGATGCAGAGAGTTACCGATGAGAGAGGAAGATGTAGCAGATATGAGACAGTGATACCTGGGTGGGCTGGTTTCTCCCCAAGTTGTTTAAAAGAGAAGGGTTTTTTTCATGTTTGGCCTAAAAATAAGAGACATTAGAAAGGTTGTAACAGGGATTGCTTTAAGTACACTACATCATATACATTTCACAGTGCGGTGCCAGCAACCTGACAGCACCCATCAAAGGCATCAAAGAATAAAAAATAAAAATAGAGTCAAAAGAAATTCATGCCAATACAAACTTGAAAAGGAGTGGGAAGAAGTATAATCCAACCAGGTGCCCAGGAGCTACCCGTAGTTCCCCAGCCCTTTCCAAGTAGTTTCCCAAAGGCTTCAACATTTCTACATACGCTTGATGACTCACTTTTTAGATGACCTTTTTTCTTTTTGAAGCACATGCGATTGTTTACATGAATTTATTAAAGTACAAAATACAGGTAGTAATCCTTTTGTAATTATGTATATTTCTCATAGGTTGCGTTCACATGATGTCACAATATTCCAAAGAGCATATAGTTTAAAATTGAGGCGGAGGGCAGCTGAAAATTCTATGCAAATATAGAACTCTATAACATGAACGCAATATTTGTATAGTACAGTCGGCACAGCAACAGTTGGATAGTAGTTTACCTCTAAGTACAGTATGTCCATTCCTGTGCCCATGTCCAATAAGGAAGTGAAAAAATCAACCAAACCAGGGACAACTAGGTAAACATATTTATTAGCAAAATCTTGAGTATAATTGTGTTTTATGTTTTAGTGAAACTTTTATCTAATGTGTCATATGCACTTTAAATGAAAACTCCAGTCATTAGGTGTCTTGATGGAAGTGAAGTGAATCAGTGGACTGTCTCAGAAAGACGTGCTGATTAAGGCTTATTAAAAAATGCAATGCGTGTACGGTACTAGTTCTTGAGAAAATAATTTTAAACTAAGAAAACAAATTGGTTGTTCCAGTTCAAAGCGACATACTGTATGCCCCTGTCACGCTCCCGCAAATCTCCAAGATGAAAGTGCATGTGATGAAAATGTCACAACGTCACACGTCCAATAACTCATGGCTGCATTATTTATGGACATTGTTCGGTGACTGCCTCAGCCTGTATATGTGTATGTCATTGTTTAGTGTTAAAGAACATGATCCAAATCATTCTTCAGAAACGCTCGAACCACTGATCGACAGAGTACGAATACCTGTGTGGCAGGTTTACTCGGAGGCCCGGTCCTACTGTTGATCCATGGAGAGCCAGCAGATGTCCTGTAGAAGATTAGCGGGGCTTTGGAGGGGCCAACGTGTCTCCTACACTGGGTCCCTCTGAAATAGCTGCGACGTAAAGCCCCTATATTGCCATTAGTGTAAACACAGGCAGGAAGTAAAAAGGCTAAAAATACAACAAAGATTTTTATCCTCTCTGACACAGCCCTTTAAAGTTGACATCTGTTCAAACTTTACTGTACCTATATGTGGCCCACGCTGTATGTATATCAGGGTACTGGGGTCAAGGAAAACTCTCAGCGACCTTGGGTTTTATGGCCTGTATGTAGCCAAACTATAGCTACTAAAAAACACAATACTTAGATTTCTAGTAGAATATGAGGCACTTAGATAATTTACTTAAATTCTTATAATGAATAGTAGTTTAAATAGGTTCTTTCTCATTGGGATAAAGCGGGAGGTATGTCAGCCTGAAACAGAGGAAAAATGGCCGGCGTGACCTCACCAGAGAAGAAGAGCAGACATGTGGACCTACCATGGACTTCTGCAGCTTCATAACTGTAAATTTATACTGTGTAAGGACTTTGTTCTCAAATGGGAAAAATTTTGTTATTTTCTTTTTTAGAAAGCAAAGAAACAAAGATTTTTTTTTTTTTTTTTTTTTAGCATTGACTTACTTACTTATATAAATATATTGTTTTTTAATTGTATACTGCTATGTGTAACCCTGGCATATTTTCATGTTTTTTTTTTTTTTTTTGCATAAGACAAACAAACAAACAAGCAAACAGGCAGGTACACAACCAGAAGCTATACTCAACGGGAAATGTATTCTATAATTGACAGAAATGTGCCTTTCCTTACCAATGATAAAGAGCACGAGTATTTCACCATTATTTCCAATGCTTATTTACCTCCAGATCATCATGGATAGTCAGGTGGCACGGTTGCTATGGCAGCATGTAAACTCTGATTCCTACCGCGTTGGCCTAGCTAAACGTTCACTGGCTACGGTAGGCACTCTCAAGCCAGTAAACCAAACTACTTACATATTGTTTTTTTTAAATAGTGTTATTATTTTACGACCATCCCTTAAGCTTAGTGATAGCTTAGGTCCCTTAGCTTAGTTTTTATTGTTTAGCGAACAAAACAGCGTTAGCTAGCAAGTTAGCTAGCTAGAGTAATAATGTCAGAAGAAAGCACTCAAAAAATGGAGCAAACAGACGGTCAAGAAACGGTGATAAAGGAAAGTGACACTGTGGACGAAAGCGTGAAGGAACAACCACAGCAGCACACAGAAGAAACGTCTTCAAATGAGCCACCACCAGAGGGCGACAGACCGCAGCGACAGGAGCTCACCACAGGCGAGTCAAAACAAACTCTCCCTCACTTTGTGCTGATGAAACAAGCTGCTAATTTCATATAATAAAGTGCTGCTATGTGTTAAAGGGGCACTATATAACTTTTTAAGTGAGAAAAAATCCTGATATTTGAGCATATTTATCTTTTTAGTGTGACCCAGTGGCTGTATGGCAACTTTACTCTCCAGTATCAATTGTATGGGGTTTCTGTTAAGTTTCTGGTACGAAACCCTAAAAACAATTGATCCTGGAGCGTGATAGGGCAGGGGCTACTGTGATGGAAAGTAAAGGTGCCATGCTGCACCCTACAGCCACTGGGTCACTAGTGAAAGGTAAATTATGCACAAATATCAGGATTTTATTTTTCACTTAAAAGTTACATGGCGCCCCTTTAAGTTAAGCATCATTCTGCCAATAAGTAAGACTACAGTATACAAGTATTGTTTCATGATCTTTAATATGTGGCATACATAAAACATGAAATTGTGAAATTACCTGAAATTATGCCTTCTTGCCAATTACAATTTTTTTTACCAGTCAACAGAAAATTTGAGCGTATACAGAGTTTGTTGCAACTTTTCCATAATAAAGTAATGAAAGTTGTAAAAGGTAAACTACTAAAGTAAGTTATTGTTCACCAGCAGTGACTCAGCAGCTAACAGAGTTGTTTCATGGCTCTTTACTTTACTTTTTATACTGTTTCATTCTCGCTAATGTACAATGTTGGCTTGTACTCACAGACATGGCAGATTTCCATTGTAACAGTGAATTTATAATATTCCATGCCAAACTCTATTATAATTTGAGCAAGATACAAATAAATAAAAGGCAACCCAAGCAGCTTGATTTGATTGGTTTTTCAGTTCCTTTTCATTTTTTCCCCATTCTCTTCCCCATTTTATTTTAGAAGTGGTAGAAGAAGCTGAAACTCAAGCTAATCTTCCTGAAATCACCCAGGAGCCTACAGGGTTACAGCTCAGTGGTCAAATTGGAACTTCCACAGCAACAGGTGAGTTGTGTGCTTGTAATTGGGCTAGGGTTAGTCAAAATACATTGTCATTTGTCAAAATGTATATGTCTACAGTGAAGGTGGTGCTGGTGCCAGAGGGCCATGTGATGACTGCAGCCTTTGCCATTGGACTCAGTATTCAAGAGCTAAAGCTACATCTTGCCTCAGAGCTGAGAGTGCCTCCAGAAGTGCTGCGGATTTCTCTCGATGGTAAGTTTTTGCAAAAATGTAACTCTGTGTTTTACCCATTTTTAATGTGTGCTGTGTTTATTTTAAGGCCAGGTAGTGGAAGACCAGCAAAATCTTATGGACCTTGGTGTGCAACCTCATGGCTCCACTCGAATGGAGTTGAGCTCAGTTGATCCAAACACACACCCACTACGTCCAGTTCGCCCACCAGAGCACGACAACATGCCAGACGTCATCACTGTTAGGGTCCACAGGGGGGAGGAGAGCCCAACATCCTCCTCAAGTAAGACAAATAAACAAAACTAAATGTGCAGAAAAATGAGAGAGTTGGTGGTTTCTAGTGGTATAATAATCCAATATCTAGATTCATATAGTTCCAAATCTTTCTCAACGAGTGCTTCAAACATATAAAACCACTCATATACACTCAATACATTTTATAGTTGTATACTGTATATATTTTGATTCCCCCTATTTTCCTTGCTAATGTTATTGTATCTATAGTGCATCGTTAAACCGGCACCTTCACAAACATTTGACTTTCAGAAAAAAATATTTTTGCAATGTATCTTTTTCTGATGTACTGATACTTAAATCTTTGTATTAAAAAAAAGTTATACCCTCATGAGAGGATTTTGCCTTTAGCGTTGTGAGTCAAATTATTCTGGTTCAAGATCAGGAGCATGGCCTAGGCACTGCACTACAGTCAGCCTCTGCTCCCGACAGTTTGCCCAGAGGCAATGGATTTAAAATGCATAGTATAAATTTCTTTTGAAAGTAAAAAGTCTACAATTCCAGTTGGACTTGTATAGCTTCAGACATTAGAATAGTGAGACAAAGAACAAACAAATGTATGGTTCAAATGAACAGTTAGCATCAGATGGAAGAATGCCCAGGCATCCCCAATCCTTAGGGATCCCCAATCCTTTGCGGCAAGGAAAAAACAAAAAAATCCATTGGGGGAAAAGAGAAACCTTGAGGAAAACCACAAGAATGAGAGATCCACTCGCATGGACAGATGGATAGGTTTGAAGGGAATCTCTCTGCAAATAGGAGTTGAAGACTGGAGCTAACATCCATTGGAGCTTTGTTTCGTGTTGTCCAGTCGTTGTTGGATGGGATTCCCTCTGCACATAGGGCTGAAATTGTCCATACAAATAAACCAAAAAATAATCCTGCTGTCTTCTTGAAGGATTAATTAGCATAAACAGATATTGCTGCTGAAAAGAAAATGTTATTGTTATCTGCTTCGTGACGGTAAAAATACTGCTTTGCATAGAAAAAATTACAAGCATATGTTGATTTTTACCTTCTGTGTTTTGCTAATGAGCACTTGACTTGTAGATGATTTCCGGGAGGTGGTGGTTGAGATCCAGCGCCCTCCACAGAGGAAACCCTTCTTGGGTGGATACAAACACCGTTTGACAGGAGCTGTTTACCATCACGCCAGCACACAGACTCTGCGCAAGAGGAGGCCAGATCGAGGGGTGGAAGTCTTCACTCGGGGCGCACAGGTGGATAACAAACACACACAGACATTACTTACATTTAGCATGAACGAAAGGTCAGTGATGTACCTTCAAACAGGCCTGAAAGCACTGCAGAGGTTTGAAGCCAGAAATACATGGTAGATTTAAAGGTCAACATATCTTCGGAGGGAAGGAAATTTATGTGTTAGAGGCCATCATATAGTGAGAATGGTGACATGTAAATTGCTCTTCTGAATAGGAATGGTTGAAATGGTACTCTTTCAGCTTCTTGTACTTGCTTGATTGACATTTCCTTGGTTTGACTAGGCTAATACTGTAGTGGTTCGCCATTGCCTTCTACAGTGTGGACTCAGGAAACCACCACTTCCCTTCTCCTCAGTTCATCCGCCTACACTTGCCGTTGACTTTGGAGGTTGTGACTCGTTCGCCTTCCCTGCCACTTCCAGCTCCTAAATGCTGGATTGCCAGCTCTGCCGTAGGTCTGCGCCGAAACCCTGACTTGGGAGGCTGTAGGGGTGCTCAGCGCTTGCCCACTGCGCTGCCCCGAGTCTACGGAGTTTCAGTTTCAGTACACAGTTTCAGCTATCTGGGAAGCTGGATAACTTCAGACGGAAAATGTGAAAAAGAGATTGTGAGGAGAATCTCAATGGCAAAGGACACTTTCACAAAGATAAGCAACCTACTCTGTAATCTGAAAGTTACAATGAAGACAAGACTCAGGATCCTAGATTGTTATGTCTGCTGGTGTTGAAATTTGGATGTGAGAGCTGGACCATCTCAAATCAAATGGAAAACCGATTACAAGCAACAGAAATGCGGTTCCAAGCCACACATCAAATGATACAGTTTTAAGGTGGCCACACACTAGAGGATTTTTAGCCAGATTTTTAGTCTTAGGAGGCGTGGCTCAATAAAATCTTTCTCTCGTGGCATGATCTGTGGTGGGACTCCTCATGTGTGTGTATGTGTGTCCTCATGTCTGTCCTTAAGTGTGTGTTGTCTTTGCACAGATCTTTAGTCTCAAAAGATTAAAAATCCTCTAGTGTGGCCAGAGAGGTGGCCAACAGAGGAAACTTGTGAAGCAGATACGTAAACAACAATTAGTCTTTTTGGGACACTGTATAAGGAAGGAAGGATTGTTGTTCCTCATAGGAAAAATCAATAGGAAGCGAGACAGAGGGTGACAGAAAACAACTTTCCTCCAGAATAGCGCTGCCTGGACTGGACTGGACAACATGAAAATGTTGAGACTGGCAAAGAAGAGAGACGATTGGCATTCCATGGTGGCCTACGTCACCTGATATGGCACTGCGAGAGAGACTACTTGCTTAAGGCAGTGTTAGTAGTACTTTGTTATGCACCTCGTAATCTTGAAATATGTATTTATTTGTGCAAGACGCTCCTAATCTTTCATATAAAATGTATGCGCATGGAAGGGAGGTGGCAGTCAGTAACTTCAGTTTGAAAGTTTTTGTACGTATAGCCCATTTGCAAAGGTGAAAGTTTTTATTGATTGACCTGGAAAAAAAATGCAAACATTTTTGTCTCCATCTAACCTTTCTGCCCTCATTATTCATCAGACATAACTGAACCCTCTTTCTTTTCCGCATCTCCTTCTCGCAGTAGCCACAGCAAATTCTAGCTGCCTTCGTCGGGGGCAGGGGGTCACACATTGATCACTCATTAGTGCCCTTATCGCCCTCCATCCTCTGCACTGGGACCAAAACTGAGAGTAATTTCTTTTCCTGACATCTATAAACTTTACCATTTGCAATAAGATTCACTCCCAATCAACACATCTGGCAAAAGGTATCGGTTCAGCCCTAATCCAAGACATGGGCTGCACATCTGACGGACGCAGGGCAGACACACACGGGTTCATAATGAGGAGTCTATAGCTTTGTGCTCCTGTTACATACCACAAAATGCAGCATTTATGGCCTCATTACTTGACAGACACAGTGGGCAGCTACTTCATGCAGCTGAAATCACAGGCATGTGTGGCTGCATGGCTTTCACGTTTGTTTTGGATAAATTGTTTTCTGCATATTCAAGCCATTTGTTGATGGATTGCATGTGGTCTATTTCTGGACACTGAGTAACTGTGAACGTGAAAGGTCAGCCCTGACATTCTCACTGCCACCGCTGCCAATATACTGCGTTTGCTCAGAAAGTCAGTGTTTGTTATCAACTACTGATTTGTCCTAAAACGATTGTCCGTTTAGACTGCCTAGAGGAAACACAGACACAGGAATAGCATCTAAAGTCGACATAGAAATGTCCCTGGCTGGTTTGGGAATTGCCTACACACTCGGGCACATTCACAACACTGGAGTCAAGGTGGGTGAAGTGTTTAGCCCAAGGACTCAATGATGGCTCTGGTGGGAGGTGGGATTCAGAGCGCCAACCTTTGAGTCTGTGGGGAAAGGCTCATTCAGCTGCACTGTTTTTCATATGATTTTATATTAGTGCTTTGCTTTGTCATTACAATTGGACAATGAAATTGTGTAAATCAGATGGATATGTGTTACATTATCTCATTATCTAGTTACAACATTTACTTCTACTACTTCCACTGCATACTACTTCACATACTCTGCAAACCACAAGATAAATACCAATATCATTATAAAATACACCGAAGAAAATTCCTTGTCTGTGAAACCTTTCATTGACAATGGCAAATCTATTCTTATTCTGATTTCACAAGAATTTGTTCAAATTGTGGCACTATTTTAACATTTGTTAGCATCAAATTAACATGAACCTTTAGCTGAAACATTTAAAAATTATTAACACCAAAGTCTGAAGTATTTACATCCTGTGCAAAGTTTTTGGAAGCAGCTGCAGCTGCATAATATTTAAATATGTATTTCAACAAGACACCGCTAACTCCCAATAGGAATTTATTTTGACACTGTCTGTTGAGAATGAAAATGGCGTGCAACAACAGTGAAGTCCTACATAAAGCCAGTCCACCTGTATTTCAGACAGTGAAGCAGGCTCCTCCATGTGGTTCAGATATGAGGACACAGATGACTACCATGGGCTCCTATGTCTCCTGCGCAAACGACAAAGTGCTGATCCCCGGCAGATACACCACAGCGGAGGAGTACTACGACTGCAGGCTGCGCGCTGTAAGTTATAAGATGATCCCAAAAATGGAAACAAATGGTGACATCCAGTAGAAAACCTACAAGTAATGGTAAACGAAAAATACAGGTCTACAATTATGCACCCATAAACAAAAATACATTTATTTATAAGGTAACCACATATACACAGTTGCTTATGATGTTTTGGCTTTTGATGTTGACTTTATAATAGGGATGGTCCGATATTGATATCCGATATTTGCCAATATTAATATCAACGATTAAAATCAATAGCAAGACTCACTCACATGGAGTTAAGAAAATAAATTCATTATTGGAAAAAATTACAATTGTCAGACAAGAGCCACCAAATATATGCAGGGGATTTTTCTATATCGGACAGATACCGATATTTGAAGAAAACAAAATGGTCACCGATCCTGGTGACCATCCCTACTTTTCAAGGTTAACAAAGGCCATGAATGTTTAGACTATTCAAATTTAGACTACTAAAATTTACACAAAAACACTTAAATTATTATTAAAAGTTAGCTAAAACTTTTACCTATTTTTCCCTGGTTTTACATTTTTTGGGATGTGTATTACTTCACTTCCTTATTGTACATTGGCACAAGAAGGGACATACAGTACATAGAGGTTATTACACCAATTAGAAATGAGTGAGTGCTATGGAACTTAACCTCCATCTATGCCCCCCCGCTGTAATAATATGAATAATACATTCCAAACAATATTATCCATCAAAATAAGTATTTGTGTAGGGTAGTAAACCTCCCTTTGAATAGAAATGCAAAACAATTGAATAGCAGACAGTATTTGTAACTACATTTTCACATTTTTCAGTACAGTAATAGCAGGTTAACAGAAATAGAAATAGCTTGCCATGTGACCTAAAATGTCTAACAACCTACTTATAAATTATGAATGAATGAATTATGAATTCATGGAAAATGCACACACTCCTGAATTATTTAATTGTAGTAACTATATTGGTCATGATCCTAACCCTAAACTTAACCCTGTATTAAAACTTTGGATCAGGGGGGGTCGACAGCGTTCACATGGGTTAATTTTTAAAAGAACACGTCATTTTGAAAACACATCATTAAGATAAACAATATCTGTTTTAGCCATGATTTCTTTAGCTGCCATCCTAATCACTTCACATGACTCCGCTGCCTCCCACTCAGGTGATCCGTCTGCAGGCACTGGTCCGAGGCTGGTTAGCCAAACAGGGCGTGGGGCGTCTGCGGCAAGACAGGGCTCGGCGACTGGCCTGGCTGGGTCTGCAGGAGCGCCGCAGGAAACAAGAGAAAGAGGAGCAGCTCCAAGACCGAAGGAGGCGCTGGAACAGCCCCCAGAGGAGAGAGGACTTCAGCCTGCTCTACAGTGCTCTCCAGAGTAAGATCAGGAGGGCTTCGTGAGTGAGGACTCTTGTTCTGAGTTACGCCAAACCATGTGGTCATAATGCAGGTCAACACACCCGCCTACCTGAAAACCTGCTACTGGGAGTCAAACAGTCCAATTCATGTTTCCCATAGACTTTTTGAAATGTTTCTAAAAATACATTTTCCATACAAAATAATAATAATGCATTTGAATTAAAATTGCCTTTCAAAACACTCAAAAACACTGTACAGTAGAAACGCTATGCAGATTCATTCACAGTTTCATCAATTTTATGCTCATCTATACAAACTTAGCATCCCTGGAACAAGTCTGGTCCTTTCATTTCATATAATAATATATATTTCGATTGACTAAATGTCTTACCTATTTAGTTGTGAAATACGAAATTTGCTGTACAACCTTGACTTTTAGAACAAACTATTTACTGAATTTAAAAACATTTCTGTCATAATATTAAATGGAAAATGGCCTCAACTTACTGTACATAACGCTTTTCCACCCATTCATACACCAAATACTGGAGGCAAGGTGTCAGGTGTTTTGCCTAAGGACACAACTGCAGTGTGCACCTGCGGGACCCTCCAATCATGAGACAACTCACTCTACCAGATACAGCTGTGGCCAACTTATGCATTTTATAGAATATGAATGACAAAAACATTTATTTCACTCATGTTTATGTTTGCGTGAAGCCATTTATTGTCAAAAAAACCTGTGCATCTTGAAACAAACTTTGTCTGAGAGTCCTGTATTTCAGCTGAAGTGAGTTTTTCTTTGCTCCTGAACAATTTTCCTGGCAGATGTTGAAGGTCATGTAAACGTTAGATCAGGGACATTTGAGTAGTTTCTGTTTCATTATGATTTCAAAAGAGTAAACTCAGTTCTTTGGCAATAAATGGCTTTGCACAACCACTAACCATGAGCGGGAAAAGGGTATGTAAACTTTTGGCCACAACTGTATGCACAATTGTCACACCTTAAGACTAAAACTAATGGTAAATTTATTATTTTGAAAACGCGTCGTCTTACATTATGTACTGCTGATACATGACAAAGAGCGCTTCGCTCTCAAAACGCAGAACTACTGGTGATTCCACGCGTCTTTAAAACCACAATAGGAAAAAGAGCCTTTAGCTTCAGGCTCCTTTTCTATGGAATCAACTTCCGTCTCATGTTAAAAAAGCAGACACAGTCCCCATTTTTAAGACTAGGCTCAAAACGTTTCTTTTCGAAAAGGCTTATAGTCAGGTCAGCTAGGCTCAGTACTAAACCTACAGCATAAGCAAGGCTGCTATAGGAGCTATAATG
>OMNZ01024740.1:0-23154 GCA_900303255.1 Lesueurigobius sanzi | reverse complement strand
AATGATTTCCCAAGATTTGAACATCTCATGGAGCACTATTCAATCCATCATTCGGAAATGGAAAGAGTATGGCCATTATTGAAAGGAGGCCATAAGAAATCCCGTTTGAAGTCTGCCAGAATTCATATGGGGGACACAGCTACCATGTGGCAGAAGGTGCTTTGGTCAGATGAGACAAAAATTGAACTTTTTGGCCCAAATGCAAAAAAAATGTTTTGCCGCAAACCTAACACTGCTCATCGTCCTGAGTGCACCATCCCCAGTGTCAAATATGGTGGGGAGAGCATCATGCTATGGGGCTGCTTGTCTTCAGCGGGGACTGGGAAGATTGTAAGAATAGTTGGGAAGATGGATGGAGCCAAATACAGGGACATTTTGGAGGAAAACCTGCTAGAGTCAGCAAGAGAATTGAGGCTGGGGCGAAGATTCACCTTCCAGCAGGACAATGACCCTAAACACAAAGCTAAATCTACAATGGAATGGTTTAAAACAGAACATATTCGTGTGTTAGAATGGCCCAGTCAAAGTCCAGACCTAAATCCAATAGGAAATCTGTGGAATAACTTGAAAACCGCTGTTCACAAACGCTCTCCATCTAATTTGACAGAGCTTGAGTTGTTCTGTCAAGAGGAATGGGCTAAACTTTCAGTCTTTAAATGTGCAAATCTTGTAGAGTCATACCCAAAAAGACTTGCTGCTGTTATTGCAGCAAAAGGAGGTTCCACAAAGTATTAACTAACTAACTGAATACTTGTGCATGCCCAACTTTTCAGTTTTCTATTTTGTGAAAAATAACAATCATGTATCATTTTGCTTTCACTTCACAGTTGTCTGTTACTTGTGTGTGAACTTTCAGTAAAAAAATAAAAAAAATCTTTATGTTTATGGTTGTAAACATGACAAAATGGCAAAAGTTCAAGGTGTATAAGTACTTTCGAGAGGCACTGTATATAGAATATGCTTGACAAAATAGACAGGCTTCAAGAATTAAGTTTACATTGCCCCACCTCAACTCACTGCCTTTTAAGCAAGCACACTAGCAATACCAACAATTTAACTAATTGTACCAATACTATACTGGTGAGAAACTCGACTAGAACTCTAAACAAAGGACACAAAATAATGGTAACAATGAAGGAAAATGACATGAAAAATTAAAGCAAGACTAATATTCATTTATAATTCTAAAATATTGTGCATTTGACTTGGTTAGTGTAAAGACTGGATGCTAAATATGGTATTAAATGAAGTAAAAAGCAAGGAAAATGTATTATTCTATTGATCATTGTGGGTTGTCATTGCTTTAATTTTCCAGAAGCATTAAGCATAAGAAAGTTTTCTTAGCTTATAGCATGCAAAGAATGACAAAAGCAACAAGATTAAGCCCTTAAATATAAACATTAAGAATAATAACAAAGTTCTATTATAAAACTATGGATAAAATAAAGATGGAAAAGTAAAACTACAATTAACACAAGTTGAAGCAAAATGGCAGCCAGCGCAATCCCTTACCAGGTTAGTTTTGTTACTAGTTCGAATACGTACGGGTATTCCCAGTAACTGGGGGTCCACCGGCTGACGAAAGGGAAGGGACTCGGGGTCCTGCCGGTATAGTGCCTCAAGAGTGGGCATCAGAGCCTGACGCAACTCTTCTGGCTTAAAAACTGGAAAGAAAAAGGCAGAACATTTAGAGTAGGACAAGGAGGCGTTCCTTATCGGGAAGTGCAGTAGCAGAGAATGTTGAACTTGTCATTTCATTGCAGTTTTTGCCCATTTTCCTTGAAGATCACGCTAAATTTTAAAATACCACACAATTACTTAAACAATTTACTCATTGCTCCGCCTCCTGGATCTTTATCTATCAAAACTCTTACCAAAAATGTTCTTTTCAGCAGCCACTAGCCAATAGATGTAGAACAGAACTAAGTACCTTTTTTTTTGCAGAGAGTGCTGGCTGGGGAGCTACAGTTGGCAGTTGACCCTGAAGCCTCCTCTTCCTCTTTTGGCTCCTTCTTTATATCCGGCTTCTTGTCTTCACTTTCTGCTCCAGTGGAAGACACAGCTGGAGACGTTTCCATCGGCTCACCTTTGCATTCATCTCCAGGCGGCTTCTCTTCTTTTGTCTATAAAAAGGGACAATGCATATAGTATAAATGTAATAAATATGTTAAAAATTATGTTTACAAGTTGAACTACAGTTCAGGTATGTGGGGACAGTGACTCATTAGCCTTTCTGTTCACATGGAGGAGCGTCTGGAGGTCTGCTCGCAGCCTGTCATTACCCGATTTTGTTAACATTGCTCCAATCACAGATGCAGATTAGAAATACGGTACTGAAATGCGTAAGGCCAAAGACTCTCAAATCATGCATCATTCAGAATGGACTTTCTAACCTCCAAATAAAATAGTTTAGTGGATCACCTGCTGATTTGGCAGAAGGTGACAATTTTCAGTGCAATATTTCTCTTTACATTTTACATTTTTGCACAGGTTAAGTCACCATGTTGGTTGAACCATGCCTTTCTTTGATTGGTTAAGCCAGTCTGTCAATCACGCTCATGTGGGAATCACTGAAGGCACATCTGCTCCCAGACTACACGTCTTGTAAAGCGTGTAGTCTGGATGGCCAGGCTAATAACTCATAGCTGTACAATGGAGTAGTGCTACTGGCTGTTCATAGCTTTGGTTCTCTCTGCGCCGAGACACAAACAGCTTGAGTCCAGTGTTTGTTTGGATGTACGGCTGACTGAAATCAACTGATAAACGGTAGTAGTATCAGTTCAGACACAGGCTACTACAGAAGGCATGTGTCTACAGCTTCAGGTCGATGTATAGTTTTAGCTCTCTTTACAAATATAATAAACACCTGCGATCATTAGAATTCTCAATGACCATGGCATCATTTTAAGACTTACATCTGGTTTCTCTTCAGTCTTCACATCAGGCGGCTCTTCACCCATGTCCGTCTTATCCTTTTGGATTTGTGTTTCTTCCTCATCTGGATCTTCCTTTTTGGTAACTTCCAATTTGACACCTTCCAGGTTGGGGGCGGGCTCATCTGTGGTAGGAGGCTGAGAGTTTGTTTCGGTGTTGATGCTGTCCAGGGTTGGTGAGGATACTGGCTCTTCCGCAGTCTGGGAAGTCTTGGGCGAGAGCTTAAATTAAAAGAAAAAACAAGTTAACGCTGGTTGCTCGACTCGCTTATAAAAAGTCCTTGCACTGTGACTTAAAACTGTGGTTCCCAACCTTTTCTCCTGGAAGCCCCCCCTGGTCAGGCTGGAAACAGGCCCGGCCTCCTACTCCAAAACCGCAGGTCTCCTGAATGCATTAAAATGTAAAAATTGTGTCCAAATAAGATTTTTCAAACCAGTGTTTTCTACACATACAGTCCTTTCTTAGTCATTTTTGTCTATTTCATTTATTCACATCTCTTATGGTCAAACACTATGACCGGACAAAGGTCAGGGCCCCCCTACAGTTCCAGGGGCCCTTCAGGTTGGGAACCACTGACTTAAAACGCAGTACAACATGGCCCATAAGCTGGGGAAAATCACCACTTTTTAATGCTGTAAAAGATAGTATTGTGTATGCTAGGGCTGAGCAATAGTGGAAAAGGCCATTTAGTGCCACTCTAAAAAGTGCCTAAGTGTTCAAGTAAACATACTTACAGGGGTTGTTGGTGGTTGTAACGGGACATGAGCGTTCTCAGCTGGTGCCTGACTATCCTGGAGGCTTGGTGGAGCCATGCCTCCCAGTGGCTGTGGCTGGAGTTGACACATCTTATCAGTGTTCACTTCTTGCCCTGATGAAGGCTGTGAAACCTGTTGTAGCTGCTCTGATTGAGGCATCTGAGGTGTGCTTGGCGAGGGGGGCTGAGGAGTTTGAGATCCTGGTAATGTCGAGGGAGTGTGATGAGGCTGAGGCGTTAGACTCGGTGCTGGTGAGGGAGAGTTGGCGGGCATGGCCGCACAATGAGGGAAGGCGTTGGACTGGTTTGCTGAGGACACTGGAGGGGCATTAGGGTGAGGCACAGCACTGTTGGCACCAGCAGACACCAAGGGGCCAGTAGGAGTGGGTTGTGCTACGGGGCTGCTGGCAGGGAGTGAAGGCGTAGACATTTGATTTTGCTAAGAAGCGACAAAAAGGAAAAGGGAAACATGTTAAAAACAGTGGCAATCAAAAGAGGACACAACAGCATTTTAATTTATTGATACCATTGACAATTGAGCCCCGGACTGGTTCATTCCAGCAGCTGTAGAACCAAGGCCTGGACTGGCCCCAGGCAACTGAGGCGAAGAGAGGTACTGGTTTTGCAACTGTGCAGCACTGGGCTGACCCATTCTGGTTGGTGCCATACCCATCTGTTAAAAGGGAGAGTTTATTTTCCTGAGTATTAGTCACTATTGGAATATTGTGAGAGATGATGCAAAAAAGCCAACCTGACTCATGGGAGCATTATTAGAAACGGGAAGCGTTGACCTTTGACCCATTGATTGCATCCCCATTTGACCAAACTGGTTTATTGCTAGAAATAAAAATATCAAAATCAAATCACTTTGTCGATCTTTTCAGGGTGATTTAATTTTTGTTCTGTTTGTTAATGAAACAAATGGAGCCTTAACAGGCCGAGTCACTGTACCTGCGGGGTTTTGCATCCTATTAATCATCTGGTTGGGTCCATGCGGCCTGACCATGGAAAGTTCCGCATGAGGACCATCTGAAGGTACATGAGTTGTTAATTCACAAGAACATCATTTACAACATAATTATAATAAAGATAATGAGCAGTGTTTCTTTACTTGAAGATTGGCCTGGGGGAATAGGTGGCTGCCCCATGTTCGGAGGACACTGTGGGATCCCTGGCTGCCCAGGTATCATGGTCTGCTTATGAAGTCGTGTCCTTCTCTTTTCTTCTAGTTCCTTTTGAATTTTATAGATCTTCTCAGCCAGAAGGTGATAGTACTCAGCCTGTAGTTCAAGATAATACCAACAAATTAAACTTTGAATTTAATACCAAATGTGGAAAAACAGCAAGAAGTACAAAAGGACTTAAAACTTCCTGAAAATGTACCCCCAAAAACAGGGCTAGGATTAAAACTAATGAGGACTTTTTTGTTGAAGCAGGTGCACAAGAGGAGGTACATACATCGGCCAAATCAAAAATCTCTCACACACCGTCTTAAGGTGGCCACACACTACAGGATTTAACATCTGTGCACACACTTAAGGGCAGACATGAGGACACACATACACGCATGAGGAGTCCCACCACAGATCATACCACGGGAGTGTTTTTATTGGGCCACGCCTCCTCAGACTCAGAAAGACTAAAAATCTGGCTAAAAATCGTCTAGTGTGTGGGCAGCTTTACTTGCAACACCAATATTCTTGTATGTTATTGTCAGGCAAAAGACCGAAAGGCTGTGCTGCCTTTAAATTGGAAAAATGTCAAAAGTCAGATATAAGACCTCAGTGACTTTGTTATTTGGGTACTGCATCATCTAATATTGAAATAACAATAATTTAGCAATATACTGTGCAGCCCTACTTGGCGGCATATGCTTTATGTGTTTAACTTTATGAATCTTTGAGGAGGACCAGAGAAGAAACGTTTTCTCCATAAAATGTGAAAGTGCAACTGGTACGGTTATAAGAGTTACCTACCCTTGTGTTTGCAGACTCATACATGTCCCCTTCTACTTTACGAGCATAAGCAACTAAATTTTCCATCCTGCGATCCTTCAATGCAGCCGGGTCAGGGGTGGGGAAAATAGCTTGCACACTGCTCCCAAACAGATGCACAAGAAATATAAATATACACAGTAATACACATTTAAAATCTGTAATTTTCAAAACCGTCAAACTTACAGCTTATGAACAAGATGGTTGCGAAGGTCTTGCGTGATGTCTTCATGCCAAGACTTTCTTATACTAGTTGATGGACTAGCTGCTGTTGGCATTGTACCCAGGCTTCCCACACCATCGCTCATTATACTGAAAAAGAAATTAACACTGTCACATATAACACAAATACAGAAATACAATAAATCAACAGAGTGTTCATACCTTTGCGCATTGATACTGTTTTGCATCATGTTATTTGGCAAGACACTGGACTGTTGACTGGATTGCTGCACCCCAACACCTCCATTTACCCCAATAGAGTGTCCTCCTGAAATGCAAATGTTAGGTTGATATCTTTGATGTCAACTCAACTTAATTTTCCGCTTTACTCACCCATTGAGTTTAGAGGTCTTATCCCAGACTGGCCCTGCTGCCCCTGGCTGGGCATATTGGCCTGTGGTATCTGCTGTGGTATCTGGTTGCCCTGGTAAGGGAGACCAAGGGCAGCATAGGCTCTTTCTATGGAACTAGGATCTATTTGGCTTGCAGGATTTACGTTTGGAGAGTTGGTCTGTACACCTTGGACCACTGGGCCTGAAGAGTTTACCAAACCCATCCCAGTACTACTAAGGACAGCTATAAAGACAGCAGAAATGTTTTTATTAATAGCGTTATATATCAGGAATGTAAAAGAACATGGCAAACACTCACACGACTGATTCCGCTTATCGCCAGCATTTTTCAGTGGAAGGCAAACAGGACAGTCATGTCGTGTGCAATTCTTCCAGTGAGAGATTATCTGTCTGGATGAGGCACAGTGGGCCACTAGCAGAAGACAGACAAATAAAGACAACAGTATTACTATATAGTTATTTGTATGGAGCCAGTCAAAGTATGGGCTCCAGTAACAACGGCATATAGATGAGCATGCATATATACATACAGCATTTCTTGTTACATTGCTATAGTTTCATCAACTCACCCTGGCAAGACTTGCCCGCCTGGCAATGGGTCATGTGGTTTAGCACATTCTTCATGGTGCGACAGTGGGGTAAGCTGCAATGCCTCACTTCCCCGTTGGCTTGTTCCCTTCTCTGGCACTTGTGCGCATGGAGTAAAAGGACCAGTTGCTGTTGAATTAGCTTTCGCTTTTCAGGATCAGCTGTGGGGGCTGCTACACCAGGACCAGCATTAAGACTAACCTGCAGAGGCCCAGCTGCTCCCGCCCCAACCTGCTGCTGGGAGACCTGCAACCATCAAGAGCAAGATCATTTAAATTCAGTTAAATAAATCAATGCCTCCATTACAGGTGACACAGTACATTCAACATGTGAAGCAGAATTGGTAGCACATAAGGTGAAAACATCCTACCATCCCAGGCATGCCTTGTCCCAATGGCTTTTTGTCCATGTTGAACTGTGCAGATATATTGTTGGGCAGACCTGCCTTAGCCGTTAACTGTGAGCCCATCCCTGCTCCAGCCATCCCCTGGCCCACTGACTGGCCATACGGCATGCCATAGGAACCTGCATTGGCCATCATGTTCATCTGTGAGCAATGAAATACATACATTATAGCAAAGTTTAGGCAAAATCCCTTAATTAGTTTCAACAGCAGTACAAGTGAAACGAGTTGAAACCCCAATCCAGATAAAGTAGCCACAACAAGTGAGTTGATGTGTGATATGGCAGACTTGGTTCAATGCCCTTCCTATTGCCACATATTTTGCGTGACTTTGCGTGACTTTTCCCTGATGATTATTTTTTGTAGTGATTGGATTACAAACCGGTCATATTATTCTTATGGCTGAAAGCCCTTTCTAGTCGTGGTCAACATTATGCACATTTTGAATATTGTCTCCACTTCTGGACACCTTTATGAGGGAATAATTAGACCTTAGTTCATATGTGCTGACAGAGAAGACATTGAACTTTGTGACAGTTTTTGTTCCATGTGGATTGGCCCAAGAATTAGAGAAATTAGCAATAAACTAAGACTACAAATCTGCAGTTTTCAGTTGACCCCCACCTCAATGTTGAGCTATAGGCTCTTTAGAATGTTGTGATGTCACGTGAAAGAAACCAGTAGGCTGCCATATGGAATTATAAATTCTCTTATACGTTTGCAAAATGTGTATCATAACTTGCAATGTAACTCTTGAAGTAGGTGTATACGGTAATTGTCTCACTGCTCATACAAAATCATAACCACAGTGTGGTACACAGAGCTGGAGTGAGGTTCACCACTAACACCATTCAGTAAGCAGTGATAAAGTTCAGACTCCAGAATATAACCGCATTCCTGTTTGCATCGATTCTGCAGATCAGTAATTCCCAACCCAAACGGGGTCCCCAAAACCCCACGGGGTCCCGAAAGCTTCTGAAAAAAAGAGCTTCCTACTAGATGAGCTTCCTAACCCTAACAGAATTTGGCAATCACAATATATGTAATGTATAAAAACGTAAATGTGTCTCATGCAGACTGGACAAACCCAAACTGTGTGACAAAGCATATTAAATACTTTACTTGAGCTGGTATCAGTAGGTTAGATATTGACTGATGCAAAGTTAAACAGTAATAAAGCTTATAACAGTAATACAAGCTTTACTAGCGTTATTTTAAACAATTAAACAGCCCCAAATTAAATCTATTTTTGCAACTTTCAAAATATTTAACTCACTGTCAGACATTTATTGTAAACTTCTTGTTTGTTCAATTCAAAGATGCTCAAGTATTGGGAGTCCTTATCAAAATGCAATCAATATCGTATCACAAGACGAATCATATGCATGATGTTTTGTGACAAAATTGTATTTTTATTCCTTCCTGCATTTACTTTTAATGTAAATTACTTTGCTAAAAATATAGTAGTTTGACAGGTTGGAAAAGTGTTTTTCGGTCACCAACAACTGGTAAAATAGGGGTGATGGGGAGAATAAAGATTTACAAAAGGTCAGTAGCAGCTTAATAATGCTGCATTAGTCATACATAGTGCTTTTTCAGACACTCAAATCCCTTAACAATTTTGTGCATTATTCATTCATTCCATACTTGGTGGTGGTGAGCCACTATTGTAGCCACAGCTGCCTGGTCGTCGGTAGACTGACTGGAAGCAAGGCTGCCAATCTATGCCACCATAAACTACTCACCCACACGCTACGGCTACATTCACCCAGGCAGTCACCCATCCACATAAGGACCAGGTCCTACTCTGCTTATCTTCCGAGAACTGACATTATCGCGCATAGCAAAGGAGGTATGGCTAAAGCTTTATACCAAAAGACACAGCTCCAGGTTTTCTCAGACAAAAATGCACAGTACAGAGAACACCAGTCTCTTATCACAAACATAATGTAAGGTGAAATGTTTTCAGTCTGTATATGCTCACCTTATTCAGTGCTTCTTGTTGTTGTGGTCTCATTCCTGGTTGAACCCCAGGGCCCATTTGCTGTCCTCCTTGCTGATGTGTAAGTGTGTCTGCCAACAGATTACCATTACTACCCATACCCACGGTTCCAGAATAGCTCATCCGCGGTGATCCGTTCATCATATGCCCCCCCATCAGTCCTTGCTGTTGTCCAGTGTTGATCTTCTGTGCTCCCATCATGCCAGTTCTATTGAGAGCTCCCATACCACCAGCAATGCTAACCTGCATTAGTCCTGGCTGTTGCTGGCCTTGAGGTCCTCCTTGAGAGACTCCTGCAACTCCCACCATACCCATGGAAGCCCCAGGAACCATGTTATTGGGAGTAGGGCCACCCTGCACTGCTGCCCCACTGCGTAACAGTTCAGAGAGTGGTTTGTGTTTGGCAGCAGCCTCCTGAACTCCGAGGCCAGTTCCATGTCCCACAAGACTGGCATGTAACTGACTGGATTCTCCTCCATTGGTTAATCCCAGGTCTGAGGAGCTGATCAGTTCATCAGGAAGGTCGTGTTCCAGGTCAAAAAGTGATCCAAAATCTATGTGGGAAGAGATATTATATACTTTAGTAACAGAAAACAAGCCTAGAGGCAAACATGGTTAAAGAAATAGAAGCCTCAGACTCTAGCAGTCTGGACCTCTCTCCTGGGCATAGGTTTGTGGTTTGATGGGATGCCAGACACGGGGAGGAAATGTGGTACGGTCAGGCGAGAAGCCACAGGAGTATGTAAACATACTATAGTACCAGGTAGGATGTTTGTACTGGATCTGCAGTGAAAAGGTAACAAGCTGGGTCATGAAATTACTACCCCCCAGCCATTCCCAATGTTCAATGTCTAAGTTTGTTTACGTTTCTTTCCATGAAACGGTGTTGGGTTCATTAGTTGTCAGAATTGATAGCATCGTGATTATTTATGTAGAAGTATATTAGCACAGCAAACAAGATCAGGTCAAATCAACAAAAGCTGCGCAATGATGTCCCAATAGACAATGGACGGTGGACAAAAATGGGCTTCCTATAATCAAACAAAACGCATTTGAGTAAAGAAATAAAACACTTTCGGGAGACACAGCATTGTCCTCTTAATTACGGTGCCATTTTTTTTTATCATTCACACTGCCACAGCGCATCGTTTGCTGAGCGTGGCTTTGCGCAACTTTAACCCAGTGTCGAACAATGGCCAATGATACACAATGGTCGCTGAAACTGACGGCGTCTTTACTACATCATGAGCAAGACGCACACGCTGCTACTGACCTTTTGTAAATAACTTTGGCATAAAAAGGCCATACTAAGAAAGTTTGCTTTGCTTGCATTGATTATTCGTCTTTGCTAGCCATCCCCTTGCACAGCTGTGCCGGTGGAGGGTTACCCTGAATGCAGCTAGTTAGCGCTAGCTCAATTCCCGTTACTTTCTCCAAAATGTTTTTCGACACAAATTATACTACCTTTTGAAGAACGTCGAGTAAGCTCAATTTAGAACGGGTAATCATTTTTTTCATGTGTGCCATAAAATAATCTCTGATGTGTGTAAATAACTTAAAGAAAACTGGGGTGACTCGATTCTTCCATTGTTTGGAGAATGGTCTTTTACTTGGAGGCTAGTTAGCCTCTTGAAGCTAACAGATCAAAACATTACAGCTTCTTATCAAAGTTCAAACACAGTATACCGTTTTTGTCATCGCCACTATACCTAAACCTCGTTATTTTATCCGTATGCTTAATTGTTTATCCCACATAATGCTAGTTTGAGAAGTAACTCACACAAACTTTGCAACTCTGCAGGCTCGCACAAGTCTAGTTAGTACAGCCACTTAGGTTTTTTGTTTTATTTAATAACCTTACTTGTAAAGCATGCAGTATATTTACCATTCCCATCACTGGCCGATAGCGATAGCGCTGGAGAAGACAGTTTTGGCCTCTTGGCTGAAGGCGGACCCGACTCCAAGACATTATCGGCCATATTTTTACGAATTAAAATGACCGTAGATCCTTTCAGGGGACTCGTATTCCCCTTAAGCGCGTCTCCTTTTAGAAATTGTCGTGAGCATTCCCCCGCCGCTCTGGGTACGGTAGGGGAGAAGACAGGACAGCCGTGTTAACCTCTGCCTCGCAGCCTCTCGGTATATTCCTCTGCAGATATCACCCCCTCCCTGTCGCAGATTTTGTTTCTTCGCAGATTTGAACAGGAGGAGGTGGGAAGGTGGAGCGAGCGGCCCTCTGTCAACCTCACGCAGCCTCTTGCGCGACCCTCCAACAATTGTCCCAAGACCCGACATGCGCCGCGTGCCCACTCCTGCACGGCGCACACCAATTCCTTTCCTCCAGAGTTGAAGCAAAATTTGAACAGCTCCCAAAACAAAAAATAAATGTGGTCCTATAACATACTGCTTGGATTGCCCACGGTTAAACTCATAGTATCCTCATTAAACAATCAATATCAAGATAGGCAGTACTATGCGCAGTACCGCCAAAGATGTCCATTGATCTCCCAGCTGTAAATAAGTGCTGTATCTTGTCAAGCACAATATTAAGGGAAAAAATACTATCACTGCAAAAATAAAGTCACTTTTCAGAAAAATATCAAACATTTCAGTCTAAAACTTTCATGCACTCGAACGTTTTGCAAAACATTTAATCATGCATAGAGGGCGTGCTTCTTAAATTTAGTGTTTAACCAGGCAAGGCGGTGTCATTAACAAATTGCTTCATATTGCATTGGTTGTTGCAGTCTTTTGCATGACACCTTTTGCACCCAGCTTTTCCTTAAAATCGGTAATGTCCTCACAGGATCCTGTGCAATCTTTTGACATCAGCTTGATTCTTTGACAGCAGCCTGTATTTGTGGAAAGCAATCATAGCTCTAATTCACAATTCACAAGAGAAATATCGGATATTTTGCAGAAAAACAAATTTCTCAGCTCTTCTTGATCACTGTGAGCGCAGATGAAAGATATATGTTGATTTGAAGCGAGAAAAACATCTTCAATAGACTGAAAATAAATGTGACGAAAAATGACACAAGGCTATTCAGAATTGATGATTTTCTTTTCGATACTCCTTACAATTTTGGGGTGAAAAATTAGTAGACTGTGATGGAGGGCAGTGCCCCCTTTGGCGTTGATCCTGACAATTTCCCTTCTCTTTACACCCGTTTTTCTTTCAACCCTTCTCTTCTGCCGGGGAGCAATTTATTTTGACAATAGTCTATGCGGGCTCTTTGCTTCCTCCGCTCGAGACACATACGGATCTGTCATGTTGAGGTTACTTATCGCAGTTTTTCCTTTCTTATAATAATATGCAGTCCTCTTCCGCCTCTAATCTCCGTCTCCACAAACACCCCTTCCTTTGATTTTTCGGAGAAATTTCCTTCTCATGCATAAAGATGTCTACATATAAAGATATCACCCACTGGACCTTTCCCTTCCATTGCTGGCTTGTCTTTCTGTGGCTTTAAAAAGTGCGGAGTGTCTTTTTTCCGCCGGTGGTGCCCGTAGCAGCTGCTCTACGTTCACCGGAGTCGCTCTTTTCGGCTATCTCCTCCCGTTTTCTGACGGTCTGTGCGCACAAACAAAATGGCGGCTTGTTGTTTCTACTCCTGACACGGGGGGAGGGATGGAGGTACAGCAACATTAGGCGTGAAGGGGGAGGAGAAAGGAGAAGGAGAGGGGGTGATTGTCATCGTAGGTGTTCGCTGGCTCTGTCTGTGTGACACTTCACTTTTCACAGCACCCGGTATCAGGGACATCACATGTGGAACCTGGTTGACCGAAACTGAAAATGAGGAATATACCCGTAAAGAGTAAATTATGAAGTTTAATTTTGTTCAGACATTGCCCAGTCCAACACCTGTCAACGTTTTTGTTTATACAATGTTTTTGTTCTGTCCATATATACTTACCTGGCCATTATAATACAGATACATACAGATACATTTTGTGTTGCAAAACATACACACAGAAAACGATCCTTTTATCTTAAAATAGTTTGTAGTTATTATAGCAAGTTTTGCCAGGAAAAAAAAGTGATGAAATATTTATGTAGGACCTATGTAAACAGAAGAGAAACAGAAGATGGCAGAGATTGGGATACATTGCACATCAGGGTCCTTACCAGTTTAATAAAATATAGAATCACATTATACTGTTAAAATACATACTTTCAGCAGTCAGGAGGACTGACACATGACATTTAAATTAACATAAACTTTAGAATTTTATATTGATCTTAAATTACAGAAGCCCAGATATGTTGGCTGGACTTTGTTAAGTTTATTTGACATTTATTCCATTACAAATTCAACTTGTCTATTGATGTCACTAGCAATGTTGCATTGACATCTGACATCTGAAATAGATTGTTCTGGTACCATTCTGGGTAAAATGGTAAATGGTCACATTTATATAGAGCTTTCCTACCTGCTTTAGTCACTCAAGCGCTTTACATCAAGGAACCACTCACCCATTAACACTCTCATTCATACACCAGTGTATGCAGACACTGGAGGCAAGGTGGGTCAAGTGTCTTGCCCAAGGACACTATGATAGTGTGCACCTGCGGGATTCAACCCGCTCTACCATTTGAGCCAATGCTGCCAGTTTTGAGTCAGTGCCAAGACATTCCAGACATCCATGATCTTGTTCAGCGTATGCTTTTGAGCGCTGGAGTTTGGGTAACTAACAATGGAGTGACAAAAAGGCAGCAGGCAGTGCAAACTGCAAACAGATTATTGACCACTGGACAGACTTATCCTTGTAAATGTCTTATCTCTGGGCACATGCACGCTCTACCTCAGCAATGGTCTTTGGTGCCTCAGAGGACAAGATGAGAGATCCACCATTGTCTTGAATCACAACATCATCCTCAATCCTTATGCCCAGACCTCGAAAACGCAGTGGGGCCTCCTCATTTTCCTCACAAATATACAAGCCTAGGATGTAAGAAAACAAGTAAGCAAGCACATTTCTCTGACATTCAGAGAAAGATGACACATTAGTGAGACATTTATACCTGGTTCTATGGTGATGGCCATTCCAGGCTGTAAAGGCTGGGAGCGGGACAGTTCAGGGGTGTCATGGACATCCATTCCTAAATAATGTCCAACATGATGTGGACAGTACCGTCGAGCTGCCTGAAATGTAGCATGAATGATTGTTTTATTTGTGTTTTTTCCCTTAATGAACACTAAATCACCATGTCCAAGTTTAAAAACGCTTATACATTATAGAGCAGATATCCCCCAATTATTAAAGGGCATAAATTGGACTATTTACCACAGCAAGGATTCCCAAAAATACAATAATAATAAAAATAATACAATAAACATCACTTAGATTTTTAATCAATATATTGCTAAATAGAGAAACTTTGACAAAATAATATTCTTGTCTAAATAACATTAGGATTTACACTATTGCGTTATCTTTTTTACCTTAAGTGCATCTGCCTCACTGGAGCTGGCCTTGATGATGCCCAACCGCTTGAGCTGTCGTCCCAGCAGTGCAAGCATGGTACTGTAGATATGATCCAGGCTGATCCCCGAGGAACACAGGGACAAACATGCACGTTGCACTTCAAGGACCGCTTCGTAAAGCTCAGCCTGAGCAGGGCTAAATCTGATGAAGAAACAAGTCATAAAAGTCATAAAAATAAATTACAAAAGTCCCAAAGGATATGAAATTTAGAAACAATTAAACAAAAAGGGCCATCAGAAGTTGGACTTTCTATTGATACATTATATTTGTTGCCTTTTGACTTGGTGAATGATCTGAGCTGCAGCTTGCAACTAGACCAACTTCAGAGAATCTTCTAGCAGTACCTGAGGTTAAGCATCCTTTGCATTTGCTGATGGAATAGCAAATAGTGTTCACAGTTATAACTTGCAGTACCTGCTTTGATTATGAGCTTGAAATAAGCAAATTTCTTCTTCTGCACTGAAATTATACTTACGAAAACACACAAGTAAGTATTTAGGTCCATGTTCTGGTGATGGCCAGATCAGCTCTTGTTGATTCCTTCCCATTTTTAGCAGCTACTCTCATTTTCAAACAAGATTTTACCCTGTGAATACTGATGTAACTGGCCACAGGGTCAGTGATGTTCATGGGGTCAACAGGTGTTTTGGGACTCTGACACATTGTCCTGCTAACCCATCAAGAGGTGGCTAATCCCCCAATTTCTCCATGCCTCTTTACCCACACCCTCAACAATCCACCATCATAGCTTCAGACAACAGTTTGACTGCATTCTGTCTCCTCTGCCCTCGGATCCCAGGCTCAGGCTCTTCTGCTTCATCTCATTGGTTGCCTTTATACAATCTTTTCATGGCTCCGAGTTCCTGGATGATGACCTGTCTTAAAGCATATGACACCAACACAAAATCTGGTCATAGGGTAATTTTTACAATCTCCACTGGAAACATTTTCAGGTCAATTAGCAGTTTCCAGTCTCTTGCTTGTTGTAAGACCAGATGTGGTGGTTAGGATGCAGATGTTGTCTCCCTATCTCAGAGTGTTTGGTGTTCTTTACCTGTGGGTGACATTATTGCAGTTTATCTCAGCTCTTGCCTTGAGGACCTCATCATGATACCAACATTAGCTTTGTGGAGCGCCAGAGCCTTTAGCTGTGCATGGTATCTGGCAAAATGGTGACTGCTTTTCTCCAGCAAAAGAAGTCATGCACCAACAAGACCATCGCTACAGGATCCTGTTGTTTAACTTCAGCTCTGCCTTCAACACTATCCTCCCAGCCCTGCTCCAGGACAAGCTTTACCAGCTCAAGGTGCCTGACTTCCTCTAAAGGTGCATCACTGACTTTGGCCTCGTTCAGACGGCAGCCTGAAGTGACCCAAATCCAATTTTTTTGCCCCTATGCGACCTGTATCTGATCTTTTTATGACAGTCTGAACGGCACAGATCAGATCTTTTCAAATGTGACACAGGCCGCTTGGATATGTGGTCCTAAATCCGATACGTATCTGATCTTTTGACATGCAACTTCAGTCTGAACGGCCAGGTCGCATTCATCCGACCTACACGTCATTAAAGCAACAGAAATGCCATTCATTGTCCGTTAGTAGATGAGAGCGGGAGGAAAACTACACGTGCTTTTGTTTTGATGAAGTTAGCGACGCTCACCTCATTAAAGCAGGTCTCCACAGCGGCAAGTTTCTCAGACATCTCAAACTGCTCCAAAAAAGGCCAAAGTCCAAAACTACTGTCTCTCTTCTTCCTGTTATTTTTCTCTTGAAGACACTTTTCCTGACTTTGTGCACCCCCTGTGTGATCCTGTCCTAAGAACTCTTGTGACAAATAAATTTCTCCATTGTGAGATCAATAAAAACTATCTTATCTTATCTTATAAAAGGTGTTTGCTCTGTTGTCTTCTCACAACAAGTTTAGCATCCATATGTACTGTGATGCGCACCTTTTTTCTTCCCCTCTGTGCAGTATTCCTTGAACCAAATAAGTGCTGCTAACGCCCTCTACTGCGCATGCGCGTCACATACAAGCCAACTCCCGTTCAGACAGTACAAATAGTAGGTCACATACAGGTCGCATTGATTTGGTAATATGAACGACCACACAAAAGAATCAGATTTTTTCAAAAAATCTGAATTGAGCATCAAGACCTGCCGTGTGAACGTAGCCTTCTTGAGATACCAGAGGACACTTGGACCATCAATACCGGATTACCTCAGGGCTGTGTATTTTCCCCTGGCTCTTCTCTGTGTACATCAACTGCTGCACCTCCAGCCATCAGTCCGTTACACTGATTAAGTTTGCTAGCAACACCACCCCCATCAGGCTCATGTCGGACAATGAGGAGTCTGCCCAGGAGGAGCATGAACATATGCCCCCTTCCTGAATTATAATATTGTTTTTTGTATTTATCAAACTGATTATCAAGCCAATTTTTATGTCACACAAAGACAACCATAGTAAAGTTGTGCTCAAAAGTTTAACTCTAACCCTAACCCCTGACATTCTGTCACAGTATGTAAAGTAAACTCATATTAAATTCATATGAATGATAACACAAAAACCTCTATTTCACTCATGGTTAGTGGTTGAAAAGGGATTAAAAGGGTATGTAAACTTTTGAGCACAACTGTCAATACAAAATGCATTTCCAGGGCCCATCAGGCCCTATGTGCAAAAATAAATGCTCCCTCCGCGATTAGCTGTGAGAAATCAGCATTCTTGAGTTCCATGTCAATGGCTACACCCAAACCAGATTTTCACCAGGTTTGTTTTCAATTAAGAAATCTCTGTCAGATCTCTCAGACAAAATGAAGTAGGCTACAACATCTCTAATGAAACAGTGGCGAACAGAGTGATTTTGGTGGGACAACCTAACTGACTCCAAGAGCGCAAAGACGACTTATCCAGGAGCTCTCCAAAGAACCCAGAATGACATCTAAAGAACTGTAATGCCAGCTCATCCAGGAGGTCTGGTGAATTCTGCAGTCTACAGGTAATCCTGAAGGAGAATGTCATGAAGCTCAATGCATTTAATAGGGCAGGGTTGAAACAATTCTGCAAAGAGTGGACGAAAATTCTTCCCCTGTGATGTGAAAAACTGATCACCAATTATCGCAAACCCTTGATTTTAGTTTTCACCAGCACAACCAGTTATCAAGTTCAAGGGGCAGTTACTTTTTCACATAGGGTCTGATAGGATTAGATTTTTTTCTCCTCTTAATAAATGTAGTAATCAGTTGGAAACAGCATTTTTCATTAACTGGGATTGTGTTTGTGTGATATAACAATTGAAATAAAAAATATATATACAAACAATTTCAGGAAGTGGGCATATACTGTACTTTTTCATGGCACTGTAAAGTCCAAAATAATGGTTCTCATAAAGTGGGTCGGGACCCAAAAGCAGGTTGGGAAACCATATTCAGTGGGTTGTGAGCATTTCCCAAAAAAACATTTCTTTCAATGTAGTATCAGTATTTATTCTGCCAAAGTATAGAAACACTACCTGAGTCTATTAAAATACTTGTATTTGGTTCTTTTTCTCCTTCCAACACTGGGTCTAACGTCAAATAAGATGTGAAAAAGGTCAAACAGGCCAATCAATATTTAGGACCAAGAAAAGAGTATATCTAACATGAATCTGAGTTAATAATGCATGTTGGCTGTAACTTCAGTGATTTCTACTCTGTAATCGTTGAAGTGGACACTTCTTACAATTGGAAAAACTACAAACTTACTTTCCATTTACAGGCCATGTTCGAGTAATGTCACTGACGTAACCAAAGTATTCACATCCACCATCAAGAAGCACCATCTCACCATCCTGAAAGACAAGTACAGTCAATTTCTGTACTTTTTTCTTTTTTCCTACAGCTCAATTATTACCCACAAGTTATAGCCGTTTTCCTGTATACCTGTTAGGTCCATGGTATAAATACAAGCATATTGTATTCAGGATATCATACTAGGCTTTTATCTGGTAACATTATTTAACACTTTAATCATTGGAAAAGGCAATACTGATCTAAAATGACTTTACTGTCACCTAAAATGACCTAAACACAGCACCAAGGCTAAAATGTCTCTCAGAAAACAAACCAACATGCGCATTGCTCAAATGTTACCATTTCACAATATAGGTTGGATAGTTTACTCACCAATGCAGGCTCTTGGGACGCAGCAGCTTCTTTTATCTTGGGCCTGTGCAAGGTTTAGACAAACCAAGTATTTTTCCACTGTTGAATAAGTCCTTGTTTACAAAGCATTTGTCGGTAAAATTAGGTGCACAAACAAAAGGATTTTAAGTGCAAAGATGGTCACCACAGACAAACTCCTATTTGTCTTGTGTTGTGTCCTCGCTTGGAAATTTAAAATTGCGGCTTCTCCTCGACATCCAAAAAAACATTGTCTTTGTCACGACATTTTAATACTCCATATATATAAATTAGCTGAAAAAAGTTTCCACGACAGTGAAAAAAGCCAGTCTCACAGCACAACGGCTGAGGAGGAGCGTCAGCAAGGATACCTCAGACCAGGGTTTCCATTGACCAGCTATAGTTGGCTTTTGGCCGCTTTGAAATTCTAAATATGAACTGTAAAGCAGGTTACAAAAATGAAATTCATTCAGTGACAGACACACAGCCCATAGGTGTAGAGCGGCCCGCGACTTATAGAGCGAAGAGAAACGCAAGTCTCTAGCCCATTCCAGTGAGGAGTTATGGATGTTTAATTTAAGAAATAACCAAAATGCGTGAGGAGCTAGGGGGCAGCCGAAATTTTAAAATAAAAGGAATTCCACACCTGTCCAGCAGAGGGCACTGACACTGTACCATTATAAAGCTACAAAAACAGAAGCTGTTCTGTTACTGGGAAAAGTTTTGGTTTTAGTGCATGCAGTCAAAAAAATACATCTGAGGCACTACCGTGTAGAAAAATATATACAAGTTCTTTATTGAATCATGGACATGCCTACGCGTTTCGTCACATACGTGTCTTCGTCAGGGCAAGCGTTTTTAACCCACGTATAGTCAGACTGAAGTGCATGCCTGCTAAGCAACTCCTCCTGGGAGTGTCCCTGAGTTTAGAGCCTCTCCTAACAATCTGTGCAGAATGTCGCGCTAGTTGCCCCGTAGTCGCCGCCCTGAATATGCTATGCTTCATGGTGAATAGGCTGTTTTTTGAGTATATTTATCCCACATTTCACTTGTCTCCCTGCATCGGTGCCCTGGCGGCCACTGTTGATGTACTACTCCTGGTGCAGAAGGCTCCTCGGGTGCCGATTCCTCGCCTCAACAATCTGTACTCAGCCTCATGTTCATTATGTTGTTATTTTAACCTGTGTGCGTCTTTGCATGGCCGTACGGAGGGGGTGGGGTTGGACTGTCGTAATGTACAGTTTATATGGGGTGTGGGGCGTGGATCGATTTTAATCTGTAAAGCACTTTGTGTTGCCTTGTGTAAGAAAAGCGCTTTATAAATAAAGTTTAATTGAATATTTCAGCGGTGAGACAGGTAATTGCATTCATTTCGTCCCTGAAGCCTTGTAGACACGGAAGGGCATCTTCCAGCTCCACCACACTGCACAGACAGAGCTTGAACAGCCAGCGATAAGGCACGTTTTGCACATGTCTGAGTGTGCAGATACATGGGGCACCGCGGGGACACCTGGACAGCTCTCCATGATTTGTACGTACACACCCCGTGTTTGATTTGGAGCTGTTATTGCATCTTTTTTTTAAGTCCTTTCATTAGTGGAGATATAAGTGCAGTACTGGCACCATCTGTATTCTGAGGTATTCTTGGACTCATACTAAAGTGCTTGTGTAATGCACTATCTACGGGTAAATGTAGGTGCATATTGTTATTGATAATACGACACAAAATATATTCAAATTCTACATGAAACTGAAATTTTACGATCCAGCTGGCAGGAAAAAAAGTCTAGCGGAACCTCTGCCTCAGACATGCATGAATTGCAATCCAAGTACCAAAACTGGAAAAGTAACAAAACAGGAAAACCATCATAAACTGCATAAAACCTATAAAAATCGATTTTGCACATTATTTCTCCTTTAAACCACAAACTTGTTTTTAAAAGGTTTCAGGTATGCTTAATAATGAATAGAATTACATCAAACATTTGTTTGCATTAAAGCTGGACACACACTAGAGGATTTTTAGCCAGATATTTAGTCTTGGGAGGCGGGGCTCAATAAAAACTTTCTCTCATGGCATGATCTGTGGTGGGACTCCTCATGTGTGTGTATGTGTGTCCTCATGTCTGTCCTTAAGTGTGTGTTGTCTTTGCACAGATCTTTAGTCTCAAAAGATTAAAAATCCTCTAGTGTGTGGGCACCTTAAGGCAGGACACTTAAATTGATTAAAAAGAAAATTACCAACTTTGATTTACTTTAAGCGTCAACTTTGTTCACACTTCACACACAGTGTATGGCACATAACAGAAATAAGTAGGTGAGAAAAAATGCACTTATTAAAACGAAAAAGAAAGATTCTTCAGTCGTCATCTATACTCTGTAGTTGCAGTGTAGGACGTTTCCCTCTTCATCCAAAGAGCTTCGTCAGCAGCACCGCGCGAACTTCAGTGGACTTAATATAGACCAGTAGGAAAGGTTTATCTGTAGGTCCCACCTCTCTTTTTCTAAAGGCTAGTCTCACCTAGAGAAAAACAACTGCTGTTGTCAGTCTCGATGACCGTCTTCACACTTGATCACTGCCCATTACCTTTCTAATGTTCTGCCGTGGGCTCTGGCCCAGCCTGATAAGCATGACAGAGAGCTCCTGGTATCGGGCGAAGGATGCTGTTGTAAACAAGGGCCAGCATACCTACATGTCCCGCTCCAAGCCAGCAGGCATGTCATTGGTCCGAAGCACTGCTAGTTATGAAACGGACCCATCAGTTGGAGTCTTTCAAGATGGATTTGTTGTGAAAATTCAGATCTCGCAACAATTAACTTGCAGCGCAGATTTACAGGGTTCCCACACATTACTTGAAATTATTGTCCAGACAATTTCCTATTTTAAAAACATGGCCATTTTCATTATGTACAATACGTAATGAAAATGGCAATCAATTTATCAAAGAACAGTGTATACTTTTGGTGTATTTTGATCGTATGCTAGAGGCCCTGGACCTTTTGGTCAAGATCAGCCCCCAGAGGGTCGAGACACGACAGAGGAGCCAATTTCAGGAATATAGGCCACTATTTGCTTTTAAGTTATTATCTGGGAGCCATGATTGAAGACAGTATAGTAATGGAGGGGTATAAAAAGCGCCAAACAAACTTCTGAGGAAGAAGGTTGCAACTGCAACCTCAATACAAACTAAACTACATTTAAATGTGAAGTCTCAGGAGTGGTCTGGTGAGATATAAAGTGGGGCTGATCCTGTATGTGTGAAGGGAAGCGAGTAAAAATTTCATTGCATAGTTAAGGTTGTTTTCACACTGCCACTAGTTAGGCTGACCTAAAGGGGCTCTCGACCCAAGAGTGCCGCTTAACGCTCTGTGTGAATCCAGCCTTAGCAATTTAGGCCGGTCTAAAGAGCTGCACTCCAAATGTCCATTTTCCAGGACATTTGATATTTTTTCTCATTTTCCATGACAAGAAAATAGTCAGGTAATTTCCCAGGATTTCCAGGTTTTCCAGGACATGTGGGAACCCTGATTATTATGCTCTATAGGGAGTGGGAAGAAGTAAAACTTTTCCCACCAGCGATTCATTCTCTCATAACAATCAGGGTTGTCATCTTTAGTTCTGCATCTCAAATGCAGACAGAGAGCATTACTAATTTTATTTCTATAAACTGAACCTGCTAATTTTGTGTCTTTCTGAATCTCTCCACCAGCGGTCTCTGGCTCTTGCAACTCTTCATTTTATTTGACCTACACCCTGTATTTTACAGAACAGAAACAAATCCCATGTCACATGATGAAATGAGTCGTTGTGTCTTGTACAACTCTTGATATATATTTTTTTCATCTCTGTTATAAATTTTGTAGGGACCTCCTGATCACGGTCACTTTATGTTTATATTATTTATGTTCCACTTCCCAATTCATTCCCAAGACATTCTGAAGTTTAGAAATCCTTCAATTATCATTTCAGCTTTCCTACCTTTCTTCATGTGCTCAATGCTCAAAGGAGACGTACTATGCAAAATCGACTTTTGTGAGCCTTGGTGGTTTTCTTGTGTCGTTATGGTACTTTAAGAGTTTTGAGAGCAATTCACACATGTATGAGCACTGTCCTGCATTTGTGGATTTTGTGTTGAAATTGCCATGCAGCTATCTAACATCCCCACCCCCGGCCCCGTCAACACAGGAACAGCACTGGCCTGTGCTCACACTACCCACACCGATGAAAACAAATACATTCAGACATATTGG
>OMNZ01024737.1:0-28989 GCA_900303255.1 Lesueurigobius sanzi | reverse complement strand
CCCTCCTGCAGTCTGTGCAAACCTGGTGAAGAACTACAGGAAGCGTTTGACCTCTGTAATTGCAAACAAAGGCTACTCTACCAAATATTAACGTTGGTGTTCAAACACTTATTTTCAGCTGTATCACACGAATAAATTGTAAAAAAAAATCATAGATTGTGATTTCTGGATTTTTCTTTTTAGGTTATCTCTCACACAGTGGGCATGCACCTACCATGAAAATTTCAGACCCCTCCATGATTTCTAAGTGGGAGAACTTGCAAAATAGCACGGTGTTCAAATACTTATTTTCTTCACTGTAGATATAGCCACAGTTTCCCCTGGGGTAGACTGACAGAAGCGACTCTGCTCACATCTGCGCCAACGGTCCCTCCGACCACCACCAACCACTCACACATAGGCATTGGGTGAAGTGTCTTGCCCAAGGATACAACGACCTCCTCCTAACAGGAGCTGTTATTTGAACTCCTGACCTTCCAATCATGAAACGACCTGCTCCACCATCTGTGCTACTGTTGCCCCATCGTTTACTCCTGGTTTTGACCTGGTTTAGTCCTGGTTTCGACCTGGTTTAGTCCTGGTTTATACCTGGTTCATATCTGGTTTATACCTGGTTTAGATCTGGTTTAGTCCTTGTTTGTACCTGGTTTAGACCTGTTTTAGTCTTTGTTTGTACCTGGCTTAGAGCTGGTTTAGTCCTGGTTTAGTCTTGGTTTAGACCTGCTTTTGACAAAACCGCAATTCTTCATAAAAAATGCCACACATTTAACTCTTTCAATCCTTAAAAAATCGTTGTAAAATAGTTTTACCTTTGACTTATATGAAGTGAATTTAAAAGCGGGTACTTTTAGACTTTTGCTTGAATCTGATACTTTTACATGAGCAAACCTGTGCTTTTATCTAAGTAAGAAAATGGAGTGCTTCTTCCACCACTGGTTTGATTTCCTTTCTTTTACGCCAACAGCACTAAAACTATCAAAACAGTTGAAGTGAAAGCCAGCTGTTTTATTGATGATATTTTGCACACATTCATGAATTAATGGGCTTGCTATCTCGGGCCAAAGTGCAAGTGGTTGATCATTAAAAGACTCGCACCTGGACTCTTCAACTGTCTGCTGTCCGGAAATCTCAACATCTGCTTCCCTCCTGTACTGAAGACTGAAGCACCGTCTTCAGTCTGTCCAACTCAGAGAGGGAATTACAGACTGCTCCTTTATGGAAGTGAAGGAAAGTTCAAGCCGCCGATCAAAACAGAATTAGATGAGTTGTCTAAATCAGGACAAATGTGGAATAATATTCAGTGGGTCGCGAGCCAAATATTTATCTATTAAAATTGCACAAAAACATTCCAGAGTCTGTTTGATTGAGTTATTTTGATCATAAGTTTAGCTTTATATGATTATTTAAGGCATATTCAACTATAATTTGTAGGAAAATGCAGTATTTTTCATCATTTATTTACTAATTTCAAATCTAAATTGTTGTCGCTTCACGCAGGATCTGATATCACCAAGTAATTAAGAGTCCAGGGCTAATGTCAAAGTTGTTTGCCCAGGACCAATGTTACAGTCAGCCAATCAGGGGTCAGTTGTGTTAGATAGTCGGCTCAGGAGGGACAGTCTGCTTTGAAAACTTGAGATGTCATGACCGAAATTAAGTCTAGGAACAGGGAAATCTTCAAGGTTGGGCTAGGTTTAGGTATATTTTCAGACAAGCCAACTCATTGATCTATCCAAAATTACAGCAGCCTGTTCCTAAACTTAATTTTTGTCATGACAGCTCAAGTTTTCACCCCTGATTGTCTGGCTGTAACATTGGTCCTGGGCAAACAACATTGACATTGGCCCTGGGCTCTTAATTACTTGGTGATATCAGATCGTGCGTCCTCAAGCCTTTGATTTCTGTTCAAAATAAAACATAAATTGAGACAAACCAAAGAACATGTTTTGGTGTGTTTTTGATCAGATTTTGGGCCAATTTGCTCTATCAAAATATAAACTGTCACCTGGAATTAATAATGTATTTGGAAGGTTTTTTTCAGAGAGATTTTTCAATAGCTAATTCCTTATTTACTGAGCCTTGAACCATAAAACAAGACTGAATTTTTACAGACCTTTCTTTTCAATAACTTTTCATTCAAAAACTAAACCCCTCTGAACAAATCTTTGAAACAAAATAAAACTTAAATTTTAACTCTAAAACAGGCTCTATCAATTGTTCACATTTGTCACTGAAAAAATTGGCAATTTTGGCCATTTTTATGCATCAAATATTATTTGACCTTGAAAATACCTCAACGTTATGAAAACAATAATTGAAAGAAAACATTTTGTCTCAAAATTCTCACCTGCACTGTCTCGCCTTAAGAAATGTGCAAATGGCGTGGGTCACAGTTGCTGGGTTTATTGTTAAAGGCTTATGCTACAGGTCGAAAGTGTCAGAACATACTTCCAATTTTCAAGAAAATAAATGTCCTTGGTGTGTGTCACACGGAGGTGGAAGTGTGAGGGGTTGGGAATGTTGTGTTCAGTTGGATCCAGGGTCATTCTTCAGAGCCTTGCTTGTGCTTGATTGGTCAGGTTCAGCACAATAATGACCCCAAAAACACATCAAAGCTGTGCCAGAACTAAAAACGTTTTCCCCAGTTGTGCAGTGTTCATGTGCATTTTCCAACTGGGGAAAACATCAACCACAAAACGAGCTTCCCGACTTCCACAACTGACTGCAGAAATCTGATTTGAAAGCTGATCTGTTCTTTCAGAGGTTACATTATTAACTGAAAATTCTCTGTCAAATATTTTTAGTTCTGACAGACAATTTTGAAGGCTTGAAAGATGAAGGATTGAAAATCAAGCCATTGTCATCCTTTGAGAGTTTTTTTAAACACACATTTTAACACAAACAAAACGAAAAATCTCTAAAACTTTTGACCAGCAGTGAGTACATAAAACGTACTGTGCATGAACTCCTGTAGGGTAGTTTTACAACTTGACCACCAGATGGCGCTGGATGCTAAAAGGCTAACCAGAAAGTGAAGCAAGCAAGCCCCAAGCAAGAGGTTCATGGTCAGTAATGCTCATGCTAATGTTGTTCTTTTTTAAATCTTTTTTATCCTTACTGATTGTAATACCTTTTTTCTTGGCTTTTGGTCATACTTGTAAACTAAACTTGTACTAAACTTGTAACAGGCCTGTTTGCAAGTTCCTAAGCTGGTTGCTAATTAAACTTGCTTGCTGTAGCCTAATTGCTAAAAATATATTTTTTCCAACTATTCTAATGTACAAAATATGAAACAGAAAGATAGCAGCTGTTTACTTCTGAATTTTGAACACTTTTCATCTGCATTTATCTTTAACACAGAAAATTTGCTGCAATCAGTTATGATTTCTAGGTTTTTTAAAGTCACGTGACACAAACACCATTTTGGTGGTAGCATTTAACTACTGTTAAGATTAACCTGTGAACTTCTTCTACTAAGTGAGCTTTCAAAGCTACTGATTGCTCAGGTAGCCGACCTTCCTCACAGGCAACAAGAATGCCAGCATGGGTTGTAGCCGAAAGTGTGGTCTGGTCTGTGAATTTTAAGGACCGGTCCGGACCATTGCACAGACCACCTCTAGGGGCGCTGTTCCGTGGTCTTTGAGTGGTCCCTGAGCTGCTCCCTTGGCCAAGGACCACGGCCCCTGGCCAAGGACCAGCTTAAGGACCAGCTAAGGGACCATGGACCCTGGCCAAGGACCAGCCCAGGGACCGTGGTCCCTGGCCAAAGACCACTCAAGGACCGTGGTCCCTGGCCAAGGACCAGCTCAGGGACCGTGGTCCCTGGCCAAAGACCACTCAAGGACCACGGAACAGCGCCCCTAGAGGTGGTCTGTGCAATGGTCCGGACCGGTCCTTAAAATTCACAGACCAGACCACACTTTCGGCTACAACCCCCTCTCAAAATTACTACAGTTACAAGATATGCCGCACAAAATACAGCCACATCTTAAAGCATAGAAATGGCTACATTAGTACTGTATTATAAATACTGTTTTATGCCTAAAATTCTATTGAATTGTTAGCAACTGTGATTAGCTTACATATCTAACACATATATATAAAAAGTTACTGAAGATGGCGTGTAAATGTTTGAAACATTCTGTGTGACATTGATGAGTCTGATCTATAGACAATTTGGTACAACTGTGTAATTTTTAACTTTTAGATATTTTTATCAGTTTCTGCCCACTGTAAGTCAATGAAAAGCTGTCTGTTATCCGCTGGTATGACGCTGACTGTCCTGCGTTACCATGGAGATCGGATGTGTTGCGTCAGCCACCCATAGGGCTCATGAAAAATATCTCTTGAGTTCCCTTCCACAAGAGATATTTTCGAAAACTCTGTCCTGAAACAAGCTTTTGCATTCCCAAATTATTGGGAATGCATCTCACTTTCTGAACTGTGAATATGAACTGCTCTCATCGGGAAGACGCTACAGAGCGTCTTCAACCCAGAGCTTCAAGAGCAACAGATACAAGCTCTCCTTCCTCCCCTGTTCTGTGTCTCTCCTAAACAAAAGGAACAAGTAGAGATGTGGCCTTAACGGGTGATTTGTATTGCTTATCTGTGATGTACTGAGCAACTTACTGACGTATCTGTTCTGAGCCTGTGATGTATTTGTATGATGTGTGTGTGTGGCAGCTGCGGGCAATGAGCCCAAGTCAAATTTCCCTATAAAGTTAGGGGACAATAAAGTTTACCTAACCTAACCTAACATGAACCTGATTTCTTGTCTTATTCTGCTGCATGTCTTTTGTACAGCTGTTAACAAACTTTATACAGGGAGGTGTAACATTTGGGATACAGGCCAAGCCCAATATAAAATATTTGTTGTTGAGTTGTTGAGTTGCTGTGTAAATCCACAAAAAAAATATCCTGATGTTTCTTAGCTTCTTGTTTTATGTAGGATTATGCTGCATTCCAGTTGTCCTCCGAGGCCGGAACTCCGAGCTGGGAAAGACGATTCCTCCGAGTTACTGTCTTCTAGTGTCAGGTCGGAAAGTTTATTGAGAGACAGTGACACAAATAATTTAAGATACAAAGCTGGTTAAAGTCAGCTTTTTATGTCCCCAACTTATTTTATAAACCCAAACAGTGTGGTTGTATTTATCCATCCATCCAACCATCTTCTTCCGCTTATCCCTTGCCGGTCGCTGGGGCAGCAGTCCAAACTACCCGGATCACTTTACACCAGTCCCTTATGGCTCCTCCTGCAGGTGCTGGGTCCACAGGAGGACAGTCCTTGATGGTCTCTCTCATATGGGACTTCTGAACCACTCTTGGTCTGACCTGTCACCTAGGACTTGTTTGCCATGGGAGACACTACCAGTAGCATAATGCCCCAGACAACAGAGCTCCTTGGTTCATTTGGGTGCTGAAACCTATCCATCAGGAGAAGGTGGCGGTTGGAGGAGGGGTGGTTGTGTTCATGATTTTAGAAATCATGTTACAAATCATTTACAGAGCGCAGTTGGCTCTTGTTGTCATTTCCATTAACACCATACAAAAAGTCTTGTGGCAACTGAAAGATGGCATGTAAATGTGGAAGTGTTGCTGACCAAAAGGCAACTTGGTTTAACTATGTCATTTTGAACTTTTGGATATCTTTTATCAGTTTCTGCCCACTATAAGTCCATGCAAAGCTGTCCTTTGTCCTCTGGTATAGCAGTGACTGTCCTGCATTATCATGGATCCCAGCTGTGTTGCGTCAGCTCCATTGTGCTATATCTGTAAGACAATTATGTTTGCTAAAGACTTTCAAACATACCGCAACGCCATAGAGTTTTATTGACCCCTGCCCTCCATCTGAAAATAATCACATCATCAAATTCCGAAATGTATCTTACGCTGTGGCAAAGATGTATAAAGTCTGTTAACTTACCAGATAAGCTACTCCTATCTCTCTCTGCATGTGTTGTCTTCTTATCACGTGTGGCCAATTTCACCTGGCCCCAGTGCCCAGACACAGATTTGAGGATATACAACTGATCTGGTTTCCCATCTCAGTCTGGCTCTGTCTGCCTCTAGCATATCTCCGCTCTGCTTTACGTGCTTTCGCTGAAGTCTGTGGACTGGAAAATGTGTCCCAATAAACGGAGGAGCCATATGTGTTTGCTGTGGTGTTTGACGGCATATGAGCTGCAGCTTAGAAGTATTGGAAGTATTGCTTGAAGATTGGTGTAGACTTAGTGATTTCAGCTTGCATTCAGTACAGGCTAAAGGATCTGACAAAGTCTCAAAACTGATAGCTTCTTAGTCTCATAGTCTAAAATCATAATTATTTTTCCTCATATTGGTCAATATTTGTTTGTGTAGGTTCTCAGTCATACAGGAGTTGTCCATCGTAGGCAATAATTCTTCAGTCTTCATCTGTACTCTGTAGTTGAAGTGCAGGATGTTTCGATCTTAGTCCGAAGATCATCATCAGCTTAAGCATTCTCAAGTCGTTATTAAGCTGATGACGATCTTTGGACTAAGATCGAAATATCCTACACTTCAACTACAGAGTACAGATGAAGACTGAAGAATTTTTGCCTACGATTGGTCAATATTGATTCTTGTGGGAGCAGTATTTTAGATTTTGGACAACATTTCAGAGAAGAAACATGACGAGTGCGGAGGGCACAGCAACAGGAGGTGCCAGGTTCAAAAACCAGTTGTCCATTGTAGGCCAAGATTCTTCAGTCTTCATCTGTACTCTGTAGTTGAAGTGTAGGACGTTTCGATCTTAGTCCAAAGATCTTCCTCAGCGAACTCCTGTACGACTGAGAACCTGCACAGACGGTTTGTGATAGTTTGTGTTTCATGTGGATTGGGCCAGGAAAGCATAGAGTTTTCAGCTGCCCTCCAGCTCACTTTTAAACTAGAATCTCTTTAGAATGATTACGTCACCTGAATGCAACCTACTAATCCTCTAAAACTTGTTTCATTGTTGAACATACTATTAATGGAGTAAGCTACTAGCCGGAGTGGGAAGTTGTTAAAATGTGATGATGTGTATCCAGAGAGACATATCGGAGTGTACGGAGGAACGTAATGCTAGGTGGCCATTGGTTGGAGACATACAGTATGTCAGCTTTAGTGAATCCTGGGACTGCGGCCAAAGAGGTAATAGCGAGATAATGGGCAAGTAGAGTCTCGGTAATGAAAAAGGGTACAAGCTGAGGTATCACTGGATGATGATCGGTGTCTGTCCTATTCACCAGTCGAATCAATGCCGTTGTCAGCGCTGCCGTGGTTTATCGCACAGTTAATGCCAAGGTATTGACGCGCAGGAGTGCCGACACAGCTTGTTTCCACTCAAGGTAACAGAGATATTTTCTATGGGAGTGTGTATGCTTTAAGCCAACCATCAGTAGTGTTGCTTTTTACGAATCCCATTATAAGTTGGGGTAGCATCTTCCAACAAACCGTTCATCTACAAGTTTAAAGTAGTATGTTGTATTGTATGTAAACTTTTGGCCACAAGTGTTGTATCCTAGTGGACAGGGATGTTCAGGATAATTCAGTTAATAGTCATCATGGGCTAAAGCCAGGGGCGTCCAAACCTTTTTATCAGGGGCCGCATATGGCATTGAGGGCCAGAGACAGTTCTCGATACAGTGACAGTGACACCTTCAATTAGGTTTCATTTACCAGATATTTGGAACTACATTTTCATTTAGTCTTGGAAGCTTAAAGCAGCCCTGTCTTACTCTAAAATGTAAGATTTTGAGGTTATAATTGACTAGAATTATTGAACAATGCAAGAAGCCTGAGGGCCAACCGAAATTAGTCTGCGGGCCGCTTTTGGACCCCGGGCCACACATTGGGCACTCCTGGCTTAATCAATATATTATTTGTGTATTGGTTAATAATTCAACTTTTTAAATTATGTTTCATGATTAGGGTGACCAGACACACAGTTTACCCGGGACAGTCCCAGTTGTCCCTGTGAATTTCTCCAAAGCCATTGATTTGTTCACAAGCTCTGTCACAGATGTCCCAGATTTTCACCAGCGCCGTTCCCAAAGCTGTGTTTTTTACTTGAAACTTGATGACTTTCGACTGTTCGTCAAACACAAAGTTTCCATAGTGACAGAACCAATTAAAAAGTCTGTCACCTCGATGCTGATTGGCCCATTTAATAGACATTAGACTTTCACGAAGAGCAGAGTTATTGTTCAACGCTCAGAAAACGTCACAGTTTGGCAACCCCAACAAATTCAACTTTTTGTACCAGTTTTCAATGTGGAAACCGGGCCACCCTTTTCTTAGGGAAAATAGATATTAGGTACAGCAGGATAAGAGCGCATCGTACAAACCTTTAATTCCAGATTTGGAGACTCAAGCTTAGGTAACAGTATTCTATGGGAGTATGTGTCTTTTCATCCACCAACAGACATAAAGTGCTGCATTTAGATCCCATTTGAAACACCATTTCACCTTAAAAGCTCTCTTTCTTGTGTTAAATGCGTTTGTTTGCTCCGACAAGGGGACTGTCTGACCCTGATTTTGGGCGTGTTTACCTTATTATTCGAAGCATTCCTCATCGCTGTACTAAAGTTTTATTGTCGGAGTGCTCGGAATATTGATAGTCTCTTTGGCTCACTTGTGTCTCATTAAAAATTCATGAGGATTTGTGCCTGGTGCTGGCTGCCTGACAGAGGAGGGAAAGAGGAGGGAAGGAAAAAATGGTGTAACGAGACTGCCATCTGGTGGAGGCGGCAGAGACAAAAAAATTCTTTGCAGGACAAAGCATCTTGAAGGGGAAATGATTGTGTGGTCTTGTATGCGGAAAAAATACCAAACAAAACCAAAAGTAAGCAAACTTTACCTTTAATTGTAAAACAAACATTATAAATAAAGTGCATATGAAACATTACACAAACATTTTGGCCAGTTCAATCTCTTAACATACAAACTTTCACCTGGAAACAAATAAATTACCTATTTTTTTTTAAATAATAAGCAGTTAATTATTATACTGATTTTTCCATAGAACAATATGGGAAAGTGTAACTTCAATGACTATTTTCTCAAAATGCATTTTTCACTTTACAGTCCCGTACTTAATAATATTTTGAAGGTTTGTACAGAGGGAGAGCTCAATATTTAATTCCTAGCCTGATTTATTGAGTTTTTAAGGCAAATTTCTTTACAGACTTATTCACCGAATCACTATTTTATTCAAAAACTAACCAAAATATCCCAAATCCCCTCTGAACAAATCTTTGTAACTAATATATCAACAAAGCAAAACCATAAATTTAAATCTGGCTCTAACCATTATTTATTTTTCATGGCTGAAAATACAGGGGAGACCGGGGATGATTGTAACATGGGGAGAGTTGTAACAGTACCACTTTGACCAATCAGAGTCCAGATAATCTGTAGTCCTTTCCTGTCTGATCAGGCACAGCTAATTTCACTGTAAATTGATGCACAAAAACTGAGTTTGAGACAAGAAAGTCATTTTGTGGCTCCTACTTAAATGTGTGTTTTAGGCATTTCAATTTGCTGACAATGTCACAAGATTTACAAAAAACATTTTCTGCCCTCTTTTTTCATGCTAGTTTGCTACTACAATTATCTGAACATTATAAACAGGGGCGTGGATGGTTATAATACATGATTAAGCAGGTGGTACAACTCACCCCGCTAGTGGGGAGGGTTGTAACAGAGATACTCTTTGGTTTGACACCTTTTCATGGTGTTTGAGTTGTGATTATAGGAATCTTATGAGCTGCCATTTGTAGTCAACTGTAGCCAAATGTAGGTATTTTGTGTAAAAGTTTGAGAGTTACAGCTCAAATGATCAGTGAGTTACAGCCCTCAAGCAAAAAGTGTTATAATCATCCCCGGTCTCCCCTACACAATTTTTTCTAATTAAATGCCATATATTTATATGAAACATAAGGAGACAAGAAACTTGCAATACATTTTTTTCTCCCATTTATGTCAGTAATACATAAAAAAGGTTTAATATTGTTATCAGTTTATTATTTTTCCGTATTTACGCGCAGTGTCTCACCTTTATCACATTTTTTTTATACTTTTTTTTTAAACCTAGTTTCCCCTGGTTTTAGCCTGTATTTTCAATTCCTTATCGGACACAGGCACAGGAAATAACATACGTAGAGGTAAACAATCAATCGGCAATGTGTCATACTATGGGGCGTGGCCTAGTGAGGGGGAAGGAAGCTTGTTATCGGAATCACTATTTTTTCACACTTTTCCCGACATTTTCTGGCACAATATAAGTATATTTAACTCACACAAATAAAATTGAGTCAAAATCGTGTCCTTATGAATATTTTTACATGCTTACATTAGAAAATTAAGCACATCGTCCAAGTTTTATAAAATGACACTCGAAGCTAGCCACTAACATGAAGCTAACGTTACCCTGAAGGTTAGCATTCTCTGTTATGTACAGATTTGGGCCGTTGAACTCCTTTGTTCCTCTCCATGTCTCTGTATCTTTATGTGGTAGAGAAATCCATAATTCCGTTTCTGTATAACTGTTGCCAATCATATCATACCCAGCGTATATGAGAAATGAGTACTAAAGGACCCGTCGTATGCACTTTACTTTACCATGTCCTCATTTTTTTTGTTATTTTTTCCTTCCAGCTTGCCGAACGGTGGTGCAGGCTGACATAGTGTTCCTGGTGGATGAATCGCAGAGCGTTGGGGCGAGTAGTTTCTCCAGAGTTAAAAACTTCATCTCATCCGTCGTGCGGTACTTTCCGGACCATGTAGTGGGGCCTGAGGGAGTCCGTTTCGGGGTCACTGTCTTCGGAGATATACCAAGGTAAATAAAACCATAAAAGGAGAGCAATTGCCTCCCGCTCCCACCGAATGTCCACCTTTAAAATTTACTGAAGGAGGCCAAAACCAATTTCCTTCCACTACCACGACAAACATCAGGTACAGGGCCTGTAAACACGCTGACCTAATGTAATTGGATGCGTTTGTTTGCAGTGCATGCACAAATTAAATGTTCCCTCGACTTGTTGCAGGATGCAGATAGCGTTGACAGACTACAGTTCACAAGAGGAGACCCTCAAAGCGATCCGAGAGCTCACGTATGAAGGAGGGTCCAGGCAGACGGGCTCAGCTCTGACCTTTCTGGTGGAGACTGTGTTCAGTGCAGCCATCAGCAGAGATCATGCTCCGAAGGTGAATTTAGACATTTGTTTGAACATTACATATGTGTTTTGTTCTCCTGTTTTCAAACTGCTCCTTTTTGTAAATCAGTAATGTTCGTGCAGCCCTGTGAAGCAGCTCCTGTTGTGGTATTGGGCTAAACAAAACAATTTGGTTTGAGATATTCAGGTCGTTGAGTTTCATTTATGTTGATATTTTATTTTAGGGACAGTATATATTAATAAACCATTATAACAATCACTGTAAATATGCCAGAATTAGCCAAAGGGCATTTTTTCATCTTTAGCCCCTTTAGTTATATATTAATTTAGTCTATGTAATGTAGTTAAATATAAAAAAAAGCTCATGTTATAACGTTTCTCCCTCGTCAAAAACAGCCATACACTTTTGAGTAATCCTCGGGTAAACCTGTTCACTTTAGTTGTTTCTTCTTCAATGGTTTCAGCGCTTCAATATGCACTTCTTGGGTTAGGTTGTACAGGTTATGTGGCATCATTGTCAAGGCCTGAAACAAAGTGTTTTAATCACGTTGTCATGAAGCTACTAACCAAAACTGAAAGTTATTTCCACTGCTGCCTGCGGGGGGAGCTCCAGGCAAACTCTTCACCATTCCTGGCCCCTGTATTTTAGGGTTAGGGTCATATCCTTACAGAGACATTATTTCAAATTATAAAACATAAAAAAAAATCAATGATTAGGCACTGTTTTTATATGCATGTAATGTCCGCCTTCAGTGATAGTCTGTAAGTCTTAATGTATTACAATGTTTTATTCTTATTTGACCTTTATTTAACCAGTAAAGTCCCACTGAGATTAAGAATGCCTTTTCCAGGAGAGTCTTATTGTATTTTGAGTTGTAGGGGTAACCGGAGCACCCAGTGGAAACTTGAGCACACATGGGGAGAACATGCAAACTCAACACAGGCTCTGCCAGGCCCAGGAACCAAACCCAGAACATTCTTGCTGTGAGGCATGAGCGCTAACCATCGTGCCACCCATAATTGAATAGAATCCATTTTTATGGAAAGTGAAATTACATTTTTATTTAAAAGTGCCTCCCTTTGCTGATCTCAGGCAGAATTTACTGTGCATAGAGAACAAGATGGGGCTGTCAGGTCCAATCAGGAAAGAGAGGGGAAGGGAGATAGATTATTTACTTTCAAAATGTCTCTCTCTCCTCATTTTGCAATCTTTTTCGGAATTCTACTTTAAGTGGTAATAACTGTATTGGTAGTGGTACAAAACATGAATAGTTTTATATATTTGTATATAATATGCGGTGCACATTTTTGTCTTGGAGCCCCCTTTACCAATGAGAGCTGCAGTTGCTATTGTTACTTTTTAATGAATGAAATTAACACATTGTTTACTGTAAGTAAACAACACAAATACAAATCCAGATACTGAGTAATCTACAAACCAATCAATTTGAAATCAGAATGACAATCTTGCTTATCCAGCTGGACTACGTCTGATGAAAATTGGCAGTTATGAACTGGTGAAGCAAGTATTTTCTCGAAGAAGTCACTCAAATTATCTCTTGCTACACTTGTCAAAGAAGTTTGGAGATTGTGAGCAACTTTAAATTGTAAATCGCACAACCAAAGCAATGCAGAGGATATTTTTCAAAAAGGTATTCTCAGCGACTGTACCTTATTAGACACTTCCATAATGTTAGATTGTGGGGATTTTTGTCTCTCTAACATAAAGGTCAGGTTTAATCATGTGAATATTCCTGATTCTCTTTGCCTTCCAGATCGCCGTATTGATCACCAACGGTGGTTCGGATGACCAGGTGGACACGGCGGCCCGGGGAGTGGCTGACGACGGCATTTCCCTCTTTGCGGTCGGTGAGTGAGGAAACATTGAGTATTCCACAGCTCTTCCCACTGCAGCTGCCTCTCTGATTGTTATCCCGCTCTGACGCCTTATCGCCAATGTTTGCACTTAGAAATTCATGTCCTGTACATTTAGATTCATTGGACCCAGTGTGGGGATTCATATGGGAGTGTTCTGTTTGGAGATGGAGAAGTTTGTGTCTATGACATCGGTAATGCTCATGAAATATGCATAGGATTTTGGCTATATATATGTTGATTTACATTTTGATATGTTTTTAATGTGCAAGCTGTATGAAAGTATTTCGTGCATTAAAAGGAGGCAGATAGAAGTGTGAAGTGTAGCCAAAGATTACTCTAGACTAGAGGGAGTAATAATAATTATATTGGATTAGGCTCGTATTGACAAGTTTCTCAAACATTCATTCACTCCATACTTGGTCCATCAACCACTCACTCACACACTACATACAGCCAGGCAGTGGGTGAAGTCTCTTGCCCAAGGACACAATGACAATCTGCATCTAGGGGGCATTTGTATAGAGCAGGGGAGGCCAAAGTATTTTCTATGGAGGGCCAAACTAGGCAATACAGGGACAAATTAGCAGGCAAAGGCCAAATGTAATACTGGTAATATGCTTTTGAGTAGGGCATGCTGTTCTGGTGTTCTTAGGTACTATTGACTGTCTATTCAAATATAAGCACCATCTTGAGGGCCAAGTCAAACCCCTTGAAGGAACGATTTTGGCCCCACTGCGGACACCCCCGCTATAGAGACATACCAGTGAATACATAACGATGTCTTATACCTGAAGTTAGGGCTGGGTGATATGATGATAAAAGTCGAATCATGATCAGATCTGCTTTTTTGGTGACATCGTCATATGGTGATTCAGTGTTTTTTATGTTAAACACAGCTTTGAACTTTTCTCCACTCACTGCTTCTACTTAGGATTAAACCATAATAAAACTAGGTCTAAACCAGGTCTAAAATCAGACAATATCACGGACTGAATCTGGATTAAACCAGGATGAAACCAAGAAGTAAACCTGACTAAAGCAGAGACTGAAATCAAGGTCTAAACAGGACCAAGCTAAAAAGGACTAAACCAGGGACAGATTGAAAGGATGATTACCCTGGACTAAACGGGACTAAACCCAGTACTAAGCAAGGACTAAACCCAAGGACTCAATCAGAAATAAACCAAGAGAAAACTGGGTCTAAATTGAATCTGAACCTGGACAATATCACAGACTGAACCAGGATTAAACCAGGACTAAACCATGGGAAACATGTCAAAACTCGGTAAGGACTGACACTCAGGACTAAAACAGGTCTTAACCAGGTCTTAACCAAGACAACACCAGGTCTAAACCCAAGAGAAGCAGATGGCTTTAATCACCTTTAAAAGGCCCTACCTCAAGTAGTACTTCATTCACACAGTTTTGAATCAATCCTGTTCAATCAATCCACCTTGGTTATTTCTTCCAGGTTGACGTCTTCTACAGTTTCAGAGCTTTGAACTGTACTTTCAGGGCAAAGGTACTTCCTTGTTCTAACCTGAAGGTGGTGCAGTAGTGTTTAGATCTTAGTGGCTCTCTTGTATATTACATAGTTTTATCCAAGGATGTTGCTGCCTTCTGTCAATAAACGTGGCCAATGTTAATTTCATAATAAGTGTAATTCTGATCTGTAACACTTTATTTATTTGAAAAGCTACTCAAATCAATGTAATTAAGTAAATGTAACCTACGTCTTCTTGCCTTTACTGCTAAAGCACATTAGTGCACATTGTGTTTCCTCACCACACTCTCATACAGACACACACAGAATGCTCCTCTCGGTTGGAAGCGGCGGGGTAATTACTGCTCGTTAGCCAACGCTAAGCTAATCACAGCCATTTTTCATTGGCCGATTCAGTGTCCTCCATCTGCACTTTTGACTCCAGCCCTGGCCTCCTCATATATCACTGCTGAGAGGCTGGGCTCCCTGAAACATGTGGAAGTGCATATTATACTATAGACAGATGGAAGATATTTTTATGATGATTTAATATCGGACTATACCGGATTCTTTCCTAACAGTGGAATGAATTTTGTTTTGTCCTTCTTCTCTATATTTTAAACTCAGACATTTATGCAAATAACACATCTAAATATAAAGCATTTGTGTCGATTTACATTTCATTTCATTTCATTCTTTATTTGTTTCAATCATGTTCTTTTCTTTTTTATCATATGGTTTTGTTATTTCACACACAAGTCCAAACACATAATTGAAAAGGATCACAAAGAGGGTAAATCTTATTGTGGGTGAAGAAAATTGGATGTTATATGTGAGGAATATGTGTATTACAAGAAAGAAAATTCCTAGTGTGTGAAGCCTTTCATTGACAATGGCAATAAGGAAAATTAGGAATGAGTTTTGGGCACAACTAATAATTTAATTAACTCGCTCCCTCGTTCATTGCCTGGAGTCTCGTTCAGTAACAGGTCCAACTGACTGAAAGACAGCTGCATCCACCAGGCTGTAGTGTGTCTTTTCTTTATCAAAATTCACACTGCTTGTAGCTACTTAACCAAATATGAAAACGTCAGAAAGATATACTGTAGGTGATACCTATATCTTTCCTACTAGAAGAATTAAAAAAGTAAATCCGGTATAGAGCCTTGAAGGGCAAAACTAATTTTATTTCTCTACTAAAAAAAAAGAGTTAGTAACCTAAAGGACATTTCAATGTAATACTTCAATTATATTCAATTATATTTTCAGGAAATCTTAACTTATCTTAACGCCCGCTGCAGCTGACTCTCCTCCAAGACTAATTTCGAATAATACGAATAACAAAATGAAACCTGAAGGCCTGTGGATTATGTTACTAGAAAAACTAATCATTTTGTATTTTTCCCTCTCTCAGGTGTGAGAGGGGCCGATGAGGCGGAGTTGAGGCGCGTGGTGTCGGACCCGCGAGACGAGCACCTGTTTTTTGGTGCCGATTTCTCGCTGCTCGAAGCCATCCTCCCCAGGCTGTCCCGACGAGTGTGCTTCACCGCCTCAGAGCCACCTCGCCCCGTCAAAGCCCCCCCGCCCGGTAAAACCATCAACCCTTCCCAATTAGTGGCACTGGTTGTATAATTTCAATTCATAAAGAGAAGAAAAGGGTATGTTTAGGGCGGCATGTATTGAAAAAACTTGTGATATGTGATATACAGTAAATGTGCAATATTGACGACAGTTAAGCTAAACACACACTAGAGGATTTTCAACCAGATTTATAGTCTGAGGAGGCATGGCTCAATAAAAACGTTCTCTCATGGGATGATCTGTGGTGGGACTCCTCATGTGTGTGTGTTCTCATGTTTGTCCTTAAGTGTGTGTGGTCTTTTAGTCTCAAAAGATTTAAAATCCTGTAGTGTGTGGCCACCTTAATAATGCATACTGTATAGCCATATTCTGGACACTGAAAGACACTTTACATTGCATTATTCATTCATTCGATGCTTGATGGTGCAAGATGCTACTTGCAACAGGTAGACTGATTCACACCTCTGACCTTCAGATCATGAGACGACCATCTCTACCATCTGCGCCACTGTTATTGCGATATCAATGTTACGGCAATAGTTTTAATACAGTTTGTTGCATTCAATTTGAACACAAATTTAGTTTTCAGTAATTAGTTTTACACCAAATTGTGTCAAAACATGACACTAAAATTACTAAATCAGCAACTTCACATTTCAAAGTTCAATTTTTTTTGGTTTAGGCCGTTTGCAGAATATGTGTCGATCTCATGCAGATGGAAGACTGATTTTGCAATATATAACATGTATTATGCAGCTGTAGTATTTTTCTTAGCCTCATTCTGAATTCTTGAGAGGTCTGTCACTTATTTAGATTGAATAACTTGCGTCAAACTAAATTCATCATTCAATCTATGTTTCATTATTGTATATTTCAGTGGAGCTGCCGGTCGTTGGTCCGAGGGATTTGCAGATCAGGGAAGTCAGTCACAATTCCTTCAGACTGACTTGGACTCCCGCCACTGGCGACGTGACTGGGTACAGGCTTCTGGTCACTCCGCTCAACCCCAAAGGGCAGCCCATTCATTCCCAGCAGAGAGAGGTAGACGTTTGCAGTACTTTTTGATTGAACCTAGGGCTGGGCGATTTGGCCTACATTTTTTAATTCAACTTTTTTTTTTTTTTTAAAGCACTTAAATTGACTGCAGACATATTGCACTTTGGGGAGTCTGAGAGTCCTACATTTTTTATTTTTTTATTCATTTTCTGCATTCAGGTGCATTTTAGAAAATACATTATATTTTCAGCTGGTCCATTTGTGCTTTTAGATTTTTTTTTTTTTTTGTGGGGCCCCCTTCAAATTAGGCCATCTCAGCAATTGCCCAGTTAGCCCCCTTCATAGTTACGCGGGCCGACTACGGAAATCTGACAGGATCAGGCAGAGCAAAGGCGGTATGGCCATAAAACAGTGTCATTGCCCTCTGCTGGACAGGTGTGGAATTTCTCCCTTGGCTGCCCCCTAGAGGCTGGATTGAGCATTTTAATAATTTCTTTAAAATTTCACAACTCCTGACAGGAATGGCGGCAGTGGTGGGCTAAAGACTTACTTTTTGCTGTTGTTTTTTCCTTCATTTTTAAATTAAAACTGTTTATAAGATAAGATAAGATAATACTTTATTGATCTCACAATGGAGAAATTCACTTGTTACAACAGCTCTTAAGATAGGATCACACAGGGGGGTGCAAAAAGTCAGGAAATGTGCCATCAAAGAAGAAAAGTCAGTTTGTAACACAGGTAATAATAATGATAAAATAGAGTAAATATATCAAATAATAATATATAGTAATGTGTCTTAGCATCTCTCTGTAAATAAACTATACAAGCATATATGCACATTAAATAAGATAAAAAATAAACTCTAGGTCGAATTGGGCAGGATGTGATATGTATGAAATGGTGAATAAAATATTGTATCAGAGATACTATTGCAGGTGAATATATAATAAATAACTGTTTACAAATTCGATAAATCGATTAAATGCTATGACACCACTGCGTGTGGAGCACCCACACACGGGCAGCAGGGGAATAAGGAAGTACAGAATGAAGCTCTGAACTGTGGAAGTCAGGAAGAAATCATATAAATTGTATTTTTATTTATGGAACAAACAACCAAAGTGAACACGATTCCTCATAACTGGGTGAATGAAGTGAAGTACTACTCCAGGTCTGTTTTTGACGACAGAATAATGCTCTAACATGCTTTAAAGCTAAAAAAACAAGTTGACTTTGCATTATATCTCTCCTTTAAACAATATAATACCCTAAATGTGAACATGAATCTCAGTGTAGTAATAAATACAACAGATGACACTGGTTTATGTGTGTAGAGAGCCTAAAACATATTTATGGAGCCATATTTCTCCCTCTTGTGTTTTTCCTCGCTCTCATGCACACTTTATTCTCTGTTAAATCTGCAGTTCAGATGACGTACTGTTCCATTGTTTTGTTTTGCATTTGTCAGATTGATTTGAAGGCTGATGTGAGCACCGTTTTGGTGAAGGACTTGACCCCAAAAACAGACTACTCCCTCACTGTTTACGCCATCTACCCCAGCCTCATCGGGGACTCGGTGACCATCCCAGTGCAGACAAGTATGAATTCTAACTTTTGTACCAACGTTATAACTCTGTATTGCAAAATGTATTTAATATTTTTTATCTTTTTTTAGCGTCTTTACCTCTAGTGTCCAACTTCCGTGTGATTGAGGAGGGATTGTTCTCTCTGCGTTTGGGCTGGACACTGCCTCTAGGAAAGATTGACGGATTCAAGCTTTTCATCCCAAGAAGTAAGATGTATCCAGGGAATACACAATCATAAAAAAGATATTACAACTGTGCTGTCGTGTTTGTGTAAGCTTTCATTTATACTGGAGTGTAGATAAAACAAGGCAACAAAGGTATAAGCAACCACTCCTACTGGACTGGTATACAGTATATTCAGGGATGAGAGGCAAAATGTCCCAACACTTAAACTCAGATGACGTCTTACGGCGAGACTCTGCAGGTGAATAGGGAAAACAATCAATGTCAATTTTAAACTTTTACTGTAAATTACCGACATAAAACTGAGAAAGAAAAGTTATCAGCCCAATAATGATAACTTCTTGTGAATATTAGATCATTTAGGTAATGTCTTTGTTTCCAGGTACAGTAAGAGATTTTCCTGCAGTGTCTCCCCTGAAGCTCGTTTGTCTACAGTCATGAGATAATTCATAAAAATAGATAATTTGAATCTGATATTTTTACATGTTGCTCCTGGATATGTGCTTTTACTTTACACCTTTGAGTAGAAGTAGCTGTCAAAAAGGCCTGAAAAGTCTTGTCATTGAGGTAGACTGACGATCTCTGTAGCAGTGCAATTGCATTCCACTGTAATTGTTTACAGAAGTGGTGAACGTACATAATTGTCACTTTTTAATTGTTGAAAAAAAGAAAATTTTCATTGTTTTGTAAGAAAAAAGTCGAGTTGCTGAGTAATCATTTGAATGTTTGTGATTTAAAGTACTAAACTACTTTTTCTATCATCAAGCTGCTCTTATGACAGTTAACATGCCATTAAAGTAATAATGTTGTCAATCATACAGCAAGTCAAATTCATAATTTTTTTAATACTGTTTTGCAGCCAATAGACCGGGGTTCACCTACGAGCAGCTGCTTCCTGGCGACACGTCTGCTCATGTGGTCGACAGTTTGGAGGAGGACAAAAAGTACATCGTCAGTATTTATGCCGTGTTTCCCGAGGGCCCAAGTGAACCGGTGTCTGTGGTGGGCAAGACACGTGAGTTTATTTTTGTTGTACTTAACCTGGGACGTCAAGATTAACCAGCTTTACAATTACTGCAGTTACAGTATGTAGGAATTTTAGGACCCACGGTAAACAGCTGTCATGTCATAGCGCAGACAGTTGTGCACATAAGTTTGCATACCCTGGAAGTGGATTGTTTTTGGGCCATTTTTCACAAAATTTTGCAGAGAATAGGAATGATGACACAAAAACCTTTTTTTAACGCTTAGCTAGTGGTTGTGTGAATCCATTTTTTTTCTTTTTTTTTATCACAATGAAACAGAAACTACCCAAATGTCCCTGATCTACACTTTACATATTTGCATCTTGAAACAAACATCACTTTTTTTTCAGAGAGTCCTGTATTTCAGCTGAAGTTATTTGTGTTTTTTTCTTTGAACCTGAACAATTTTTCCAGCAGTTATTACTGAGCTCATACATTTTAGATCAGGGTACTTTCTGTTGTCATTATGGTTTGAAAAGAGTAAACACAGCTCTTTGACAATAAATAGCTTCACACAACCATTAACCATGTGTGGAAAAAACGTTTTTGTGTTATCATTCAAAGTTGCCAAAAATCAAAAATCCTGCCAGGGTATGTAAACGTATGAGCACAACTGTATGTGTGAAACGGAGTACACTCACTGGTAAAGACTGGAGAAAGAGCGTCCAGTGTTTCATCCACCAAAAACACATGAATCTAAATGTGCACAGAGCAAATTTGATCCATGTTCACATGTTCAAGTTGAGGTGAAAGCTAAATTTCCATGATAAATGCATAACGGTGCCAAATGTCCCAAAAGAACCATATGCAGCGCTGCGTTTGTTATGTCCCGTAAAAAACTCAAATGAAACTGTGCAAGCGAATGGAAATCAGCTGTTATTTAGGTTTGTTCATTCGTTTAGGTCACTCTTTTGTAATTATAGTGAATCCATGAGAGAACAGAGCAATATTAAATATAAGATATATTTTGAAAACCGTGACACCAGTTTGCTTCCTTTGGATATGGCCAATGGATTAATATACTGTAAGTAAAATCATAAAGATTAAAGATAACACAGGCTGGTTTAGAACAGTTATTAACAAAATGTATGTCTTGTTTCGTTGTTTTGCAATCCAAAATTTTTAATCATGACATCCCTATACTTAACCTACATTTGAAACCCAATATTTAGCAACTTACTTTTTCCAAACATCTTCATTGGATTGTTTTCTTTTCCTTTTGTATTTCCAAAACACATAAACCGGCAACGCACCTGTTCTTGGCCGTTCAAGATGCCATTGATTTGCAAACGCACTGTTGGCTAAAAATGGTGGCTTGCATCTCGTTTTTACTCGTTAATTACACCAAATGCAAAATTGAATAATTTTTTTTTTCCAACCTCTCCAACATCCAACATCCTCTGCTCCCACAGACCTCCTCCTACAGCCACTGCTTCCCATTATTCCTCATTGCAACATTTTCATACAACCACAAGATGGCACTGTTGCTTCATGTTGACAGACAGTCTCTTTCCACTGGGATATGTTTCCTTTCATTTTCTTTTTGTGTTTGATTCAAAAGTGACATAAAATAAAACAAAACTGTTAACAAATGAATGAAAAGGAGCAGAGAGAAGAGTAATCTTATGATATCTGCCCCTTAGTTACTTTGACTTTTTAGTCTTTTACAGCATTTACAATTTAGGTTCAGGTTTCTTTGTTAGTACTCGTAGGTGAATTCGATTGCAGTGACGGAAAGATAGGCATCTCATACAGACACACATACCTTAATTTATTGATAAACAATGGGTTTGATGGACCTCTATTATTAGTATTATAGCTGTTGTTTAGCTGTTTGCCCTTTTTTGTAAGATGAATAATGGCGGTGTATGCGTTTTACATGTCGACCCCCAAATTTCTACATAGTAAGTTAAATATGGCATAATCGTTGTGCCATGTCAAGTTGAATGATTTAGAGAGAATTTTACTTGTATTTTACCTACTATTTACATGCAGTATTTAGTAAAATGTAAATAGATATAAATGGTAAACCTATATGTTAATTGCAAAAACTGACCCTGGTTACTAAGTGTGTAGAAATTAGTAGCCAGTGTAACAGTTGTATGTTGATTCTCTCTTTCTTTGTATATTCATATATTTAGTGGCATTGTGTTGTTCTTGTTTTGCTGATAGTAAAGTTGGTGCCCGTGAAGCAGTTCCTGGTCCAAAATGCCACCACAGACACGCTCCAAGCCAAATGGACATCAGTCAGGGGTGCGAGTGGATACCGCCTCACGTGGGAAGCCCCAGGTAACAACTGTCTCTTTAAAGTGGCCATTAGTTGTAGTCAAACTTTTTTTTTTTTTTACAGTTAGAAAATAACATAAAAAGTGTCTAATAATTCAAATTGTTTCATGTTGGATGTGGGAATGGGAGAGATAACAGGTTTAAATAAAATGCCACGTAAGGGCTGTTTACAGAAAAAGCTGTGCTCCCAGCTGCCACTGTTAATTCCTCACTTTTTTATACTACTATACACTTACTGTATATCATACTACTGCAGCCCCCCTGCTAATTCACCACTTATATTGTAGTACTATTATATAGTTTATGATGCGTCTGTAAGTCTAAAAGTATGACAGATGTAACTGAATGATTATGTCGTGTTCATGTGATCTGGGGAACTTGTTTTCCCGAGATGCAGATTCAGATAAAGTGAATGTGATATTTGAACACGATGTTGCGTGATCTGAGGCAGCCGTAAAGTGTCCAGCTTGGCTTCAGGCCTTTTCTCTACCCTCATTGAGCGTCTCATCAGAAGGTCGGGAGTTTGAATCCCAGCTTCCGTATGTGTACATGCTGTGTCCTTGGGCAAGACACTTCACTCACCTTGCCTAGTACCTTCTCTGGGTAGAAAAGCGCTATGTAAAATTAGTCAAATCAAATCAAAATAAAATCTTTACATTTGAATTTTTTGTGAGGCATTTGGGTAAAGCTCTTCTGCAGATGCATTGTTCATGATCAAGTGTACAGTTTTGACAATACAGCTACACATACAGACTTGTATTGTGTTGTTTTTCAGATGGCCACATTGAGAATGTAAACCTCGGGGACAACTTTAACTTTTACATGATCCAGGGTCTTCATTCGGGAGCTGACTATTCTGTCACTATCAACCCCATCTTTGGAGACATCGAGGGGCCTGTCACTACCAACAAAGCCAAGACATGTAAGTCAGTATAGTTTGTATAGACAGAAGGATTTCTACTACAATTACTGCATACTACTCATTACAGCTGATATGTTTCACTTCTAAAGTATTAGTTACATGCACATTAATGGCTATCAGACCTATTGTTTGTAATGTGGCTTGATAGTGTGAAGCATACGTATTATATCAGTTCACACACAGGGCAATTCAAAGTGTTCCACAGTTACTTAAAAAAGGCAAATAATATCAACCCATAAAACACAATGTAATCGCTCATTAAAAGTGAATAGTCCAAAAAATGTACTTTCTGTGCCGTATGCAGCTAAAAAGAACTGTTTTCAGCCTGGATTAGATTAACTTAACTGTCCACCTCAGTGGAAATTTGTCTCCACCACAATCACAACAGGTCACAGCAGATGACAAACCGCAGAGACAATAAGTTAGTGATAAAACATTTCATAAAACAGTTTAATGTGCTGCACGCTCCACTAGCTCTTGTTCAGAAGGCTGACTGCATTTGGCACAAATTGTCAGAGTTGAGGTCTGTCTCACATCTTCGGGACTGTTCCACATTTTAGCTGCTTAAACCTGAAACACAGCCACACCATGTTTAGTTTAGAATACTTTGAAATTGTATTTAGTTACAGAATTTTGAATGCTTAGCTTAAAATGTATTTTGTAACATATTCTGTTACTTTGTCCAATCAGGGTACTGTATTCTGAATATTCTGAATATTGATTTGTCTTACCTGTGTCTCTAAAAAGACACAGGGTTTAAGAAATGTGCGAGGAGTTTTCATACCCTTTTAATCTTTTGGCCATTTTTCATAAAAAATGAATGATAAAAAAAAAAAAAAACTTTATTTCCACTCATGGTTAGTGGTTGTGCGAAGCCATTTATTGTCAAAGAACTGAGTTTACTCTTTTGAAATCATAATGAAACACTATTCTATACTACTCAAATGTCCCTGATCTAATGTTTACATAGCCAGAAGCCAGAAGAATATCTTAAATAACATTGAAAATATTAACAGGACGGTGTACCGTGTGGAAAGACAAGCACTTGAGGGTCATATTAATAAGACTATTGCCAATATGGCCAAATCTGGTTAAAGGGAGGCCAAAAAGATTCCATGGAAAGTCCATAGGAACTTCCGGGTTCCGGAGCCCGCCCCCGTACGCTTGACTAGCCAATTGTACCTCCATTGTTTTTACGCTCTATGGGTCTTCACCATGACTCTGGGACCAGACCACTCCCTGAGTTCCTCACCATGTTTAGTCCTGACTCCAGTTGTCTGACAGTGAGCAGTCGTTGGTTAAGATACTATACCTGATTTTTGCAGGTTTGGCAGTTTAGTCCTCAGTGTATTTTTGATTGAACTGTGTGTGTAACTGTCCTCTGTGTGTCTGTGACAGTGGAGAGCAGTGCGGTGCAGACTCTGAAGGTGTCTGCGGTCAGCACTAGTGCAGCGGTGGTCTCCTGGAACAGTGTCCCAGGGGCCTCGGGCTACAGACTGGCCTGGGGACCCACACCAGGTAAAATTCACATTGCACCATTGGTACAGTTGTGCTCATAAGTTTACATGCCCTTTTAAACATTTGACCATTTTTCATAGAATATGAATGATAACACAAAAATATTTTTTTTCCACTCATGGTTAGTGGTTGTGTGAAGCCATTTATTGTCAAAGAACTGAGTTTACTCTTTTGAAATCATAATGAAACAGAAACTACTCAAATGTCCCTGATCTAACGTTTACATGACCTTCAACAACTGCCAGGAAAATTGTTCAGGAGCAAAGAAAAACTCACTTCAGCTGAAATACAGGACTCTCTGACAAAATGTGACTCTCTGAAAAAAATGATGATTGTTTCAAGATGCACAATATGTAAACTTTTGATCAGGGACATTTGGCTAGTTTCTAGTTGAAAAGCGTAAACAAACAGGTTTTTTGACATTATTTATATTTTGTTGCCAAAAATACAGTACATTTTGACCCATTTAACGTATTATTTTTATCTGAAAACAGAAAAATGACAGAAAACTTGCAATACATTTTCCCCTCATATTTATGTCAGGAATCTATATCAAACATTTCAAATTGATATCTTGAAATTTAAAAATTCCCTATTCACTGGCAGTGTCCCAAAGTGTAAATTTATTTGCTCATGATTTAACATTTCAAACATGTCTAATATTTGTCAAAACTATTTCCAGAGTTCATCGGCCGGGACCGTCCTCGGCAGCTGGCTCTGAACGGCAGCACCACAGAGTACCACCTCAAAAATGTGGCTCATGACACAGAGTACGCCCTGGCGCTGTACGTGCTCTTCGGCTCCGTGGTGGGGCCCGGCATCAGCGCCACCTTCAGGACGTGTGAGTAAAGACGTCTTCATCGCTGCCCTGTTCCTGTGGCAGTGGGTTTGATAAAGAGTCGAACTGAGACGGGATTTCCTGTTGCTGCACAAAGCTGTCAGCAGAGTGTCTGGAAATTACTGTTTTCTTTTCCACTTGTCATTTAGTGTCATGGCTACTGTCATAAACACATAATTTTCCACATCTGAGAAACGTGCACATGACCGTTTTAGCAAAATTGCTGACGCAAATGCTGCATTCTTTTGTCCTTTCCACCAGAACCCTGTTGGTTTTTATCAGTTAAAATAACAGCTTAAACATGGTTTTGTGCAGCAGAAATGGCAAATAAATCTGACTCTATTTGTCGGCTAAGTGACAAATGGAGGTTTCATCACTAGTAAATAAATTGATTTCAGGAGAAGAATTTGGCAAGGCCTTCATAAAGTGCAGCTTTTATCAAAGACCATGTGGCTGATACAAGTGTGGACTAAAGACACCTGCCTGCCTAAGGCCCACAACAAGAGAAAGTTTAATATGAGACAGCTCTGTGTATATGAGTGATACATGTGCGCCAACCAAGAATTTCACTATAATCAAGCCACAGATGCCACTGCATGATAATAAACGGCCCCAGCGCATCATCACAGGGTTTCCGTGCGGCATTAAAAAGCATTAAAAGTCATTAAACGAATTGTGCCAAAAATAAGGCCTTACATGTCATTAAAAAGCATTCAATTCAATTCAAACTGGCATTAAATCTGAATTCCTTACAAAATAATGAAATTGCTTGACTCATTTTACTGCAGAAGTTCGTGAAAAATACAAAAATTAGGGTCTAAAATACATTAAATTGCAGTTTTTGAAGACATTTTACACGGGTTCTGTTCAACAGTTACCCGTTGTATCAAATTTTATACTAAATATGAAAATTCATCTATTTGGTGGAATGTTTGCAAATTTTTAGAAATGAAATACGCACAGAATTGTTGCATTTATGGCATTGAAAATCTTGTATTTGGGTATTAAAATGGCATTAAAAAGCATAAAATTTTACTTGCTCCATCCTGTATGAACCCTGTAATACATTTTGCCGCATTATGTAATAAGTCATTACATTTTGAGAATATTATCACAAAATTACACATTTTTATTTTCAGGAAAATGCAATAACATGGTGTCTCATGTTATAACAATCTCATATCAAGAGTCACTAACACACACTTCTCCTCGTTTGGTGAAAGGTCAATTGACGAAAACGACATCAGTGTTTCTCAATTCAACTTGCAGCCTTTTCTTGATAATAACATTTGTTTTGGTCTCAGCTCCTCTTGGCTATGTATCCAACTTCAAGGTCTCCTCTTACACAAGTTCCTCCATTGACGTCGAATGGAGTCCGATTGTTGGGGCTACGGAGTACAGACTCACTTGGACAACAGGTAACGTTTTTTTTGTACTGTCTGTAAATTGAACTTGCTCCATAAGGTTGAACTTACTACAATATCTCTGTTGCAGATGGTGTGAGTCCACAGTCTAAATACCTGGACCACAGTCTCTTGTTCTCTCGCATTGAAGACTTGAAACCACTGTCCACTTACACAGTCACTATCGGTGCACTGTATGGCAACGCGGAAGGGCCGGAGATTTCCTTATCACAGCACACAGGTAAATAATCCTTATAGTTATGAATGGAGTGGGCAATTTTTAGCTTTTTCGGTTTGGTCCTTAACATCTAGTTTTCATACAAAAAAAAATAGACAAAACTCACCTTTTATGTTTAATTTATGACCTTTTGTCGAGCTGTGCGTCAGATTTGGTCTGAAATATTGCCGTTTATTCACGATTATCGTAATTCATTTTCCGTAACAGACAGAAGTACTGGCAGAAGCAGTTACCATGAAATTTTCCGTTTTTGGTGTAGAGCGGTCTTTGTAATGTAAATTTAAGGGATACTGTCCATGAAAGCCTTCAAGAGGATTTTTTTTTAATGGACATTTCCTTCATTTCTTTCATAATAAAACTCCCTTTTGTGAAGGTTAGCCTAAGGAGCAAACTGACCCAAAAATTTCTTCTCACTGCTTTTCGAACATATAGAATATTATTTCTATTCTCTTTTTCTTGTTGTTTTGTACCTATAATTTGTGATTTAAAAAAATATTTTAAACTACAAGTTCGAAATAACGAAATAAAGTTGAAAAGACTTTTGCCTGCTGTATCTCACTTTGTCATTTTTGCAGCTGCCTTGTCCGACTCGGACCCCATCCGGGCGCCCAGAGAGGTCAAAGTTATGGACATAGGAGTAAACTTCTTCACTCTGTCATGGAAGAAAACTTCAGGGGCCTCTGGGTACAAGATCTCCTGGACCCCCTTCTTAGGTACCTCCCCGCGCACATTCTATAACACATGACCCTGCAGTGGTCTTCTCTGTGTAATTACATGGACTAATAGCTTCGAGTGCCGGTTTTTCACTTCTACCGGACTGTGTCTGTGACTGTGTCAAAACATTCATAAGGACCCCATTTTGACTCAACTTTATTTGTGTGTGGTAAATATGCTTTGAGTCTGCCCAAAAATTCCCCAAAAAAGTGAAAAATAATGATTTCGATAAAAAGCTTCCACCCCCCTTGCTAGGCCACGCCCCCTAGTATGATGTGTTACTGACTGTATCTATTAGCCTTCAAGAAGCTCAATGCACCATTTAACAACATTCATTTCTTTCTCTCCTCGTTCCTCTCATTGTTCCTTACATCAGGCGGCGAGGACAAGTCGCACACAGTGTCTGGCGCGTCCACTTCGTACACGATTCGAAACCTGCGTGAGAGCTCGGCCTACAAGATCCAGCTGTCGTCAGTGGTGGGCAGCAAAGAAGGAAGTCCAGTCCTGGTCACAGCACGCACTTGTGAGTCATTCCCACTGAAATTGTGAGGCCGGTCATATTCCTGTAACTGTTGGGAAGATGTTTATCTCTATGGCACTGTAACAAGGTTTGGCAACGCTGTGTATCTAAAGTGCCCCCCTCCTCATATCTTCTGGCTCTGCTGTTTATATCATGCATAATTGAGGCTTATAAACAATAGAATCAGAATGAGAATAGAATTTATTACCATTGTCGCTGAAAGGTTCACAGACTACCAATTTTCTTCACAGTGCGAGAAAGAACGTTTAATTTGAGAGGATATAATAATGCATCAAACTTATATAGCGCTTTTTTGCACACTCAAAGACGCTTTACATAGACAGGACGAACAAGAACATTTAAGGAAAAGCCAGTTTGAACAGATGGGTTTTGATGAGTGATTTGAAGTCCAGCAGTGAGTCTGAGTTTCTGATGGGTTGTGGAAGTGAGTTCCAGAGGGTGGGGGCGGCGGCGAAGATATGGAGATTTTACTTTACCTATAGCTCGAACAACTCGGAAATGTTTTTGTGTGTCTGTTTGTGGTGTTAAACTCTGGAATAATTTGAGTATACAATACAAATATTGGCAAAATATTCATAGATTTAAGTCTTTATATAAGAAAATGACCTTGACAGGGTATAGGG
>OMNZ01024727.1:0-13504 GCA_900303255.1 Lesueurigobius sanzi | reverse complement strand
GGTTTTGTCTGTGTCCATGTAAACACAATATCCCGCTGTCAGTTTTCTGGATAAGCCAGTATCCAGGTTACTAGAAACCAGGATACTCTCACTGGGATATTCCTACAGTATCCAGAATATTGGGTCATGTAAACAGAATATCCTGGTTTCTTTCTGCTGATGACGCACGGAGCATGTGCAACTTCAGAGACAAATATAAGGCAGGAATTTGCTCGACCTTTATACCTTCTAAAAATAAACAAAACAGCACAGGTTGTTTTACAAAACAACAGAACCAGGATGTAGTTCCAATGTCATCTGCTAAGATTTTGAACTAAACTGTCACTTTGGGATAGCTCTCTCTCGTGTTTAGAGAAATGGGTTAAAATGGAAAGTGTTAGCAACATAGCTAAAATGTTTAGCTCCTGACCGTATTTGTCATTAGCCCCGCCCCCCTCTGGAGCCTAAATATCCAGGATACTGTTGTTTCCCATGTAAACAGGAATATGAGTTTCCAGGTTTCTCTGAGCGCATGTAAACATCATATCCAGAATACTGTCATAACCAGGATATTACTAATAACCAGGATACTCAAGCCCATGTAAACTCACTCATTGAGGCGGGGGTCAACTAGACCAATGGCAACTGTAAATTTAGCCTTTGTTTATTGCTGATTTCTCTGTCATGGTGTATGATCTAGCTCGCCTGCCCTTTCCAAGTAGCTCGCCAAAGGCTTTTTACATTTCTACATACACTTGATGGATGGATTGGATGATTTTTTGGGTTCTGAACAAAACATCTCACAACACACCATACTAGTGAATATAGCTCAATATAAAGCAGAATTATTGTGTTGAATGATCATCATGGCTCCTATAGAACTAGTTACACATGTTTCTTTGAAGCAAAAGTATCTCACTGCCATTTTTGTTAGACAAAAGTAGCACACTGTGTAAAAAGGTTGGAGACCCCTGAACTAAGGTCTACTTATTTCATAAAGGTGTCCAAAAGTGGAGACAATGTTCAAAAACATGTGCGTTGGCTAGTGGAAAGGACGTTCAGCCATAAGGATAATATGGCAGGTTTGTGAATCCAATCACTATCAAATAGTGATCAGAGAAAACATTTGGACATTTTGTAGGCAAAGATTCTTCAGTCTTCATCTGTAGTCTGTAGTTGAAGTGTAGGACGTTTTGATCGTAGTCCAAAGATCGTCATCAGCTAAATAACGACGTGAGCACGCTGATGGGTCTCTTAAGAGTAAACCAGAAGGAGGAGTTAACCTCTAAGTCCCTCCTCTCTTGGTATTAAAGGTAGGAAAACATCTTCTCCTATTCATACTTAAAATGGCTTGTTACCTCTGTATCGTCTCACCCTGGGGTAAGTTCTAAGGCTGTTGACACTTCTCTATTTGCCTACGATGGACAACTCCTGTACGACTGAGAACCCACACAGATTTGAAGCTGTTTCCCTCCCATACTCTCAAGTATTGGTACCTGACCCCCAAACTGAAATAAAATCAAGCAACAAAGGAAAAGCTCTGAGACAAAACATGGCATGTAAATAAAAAAATCTAAACTGAATCTTGGCAACCAAAGTTAGAGCAAGGGAATTGTTACGCTGCAAAAAGTTGTACTCAGAGAGAGAGAGAGAGAAAACGCATCCAAAATAATCAATTAGCAAAAATCTGTGAAGTTAAACCTACTTGGATATTCTCAGCAATGCTCATGTTCACGTTTTAAGCTCTGCATTTAAAGCTTCATTCTGAACTTGGAAAATCTTTGCAAGGATCTGGACGACTTCCAGCTTTTACTGTACGTTTACCATTTCTCTCTCCTGCCCCTTTCATCCCATTTTTCATATTCCCACAACTTTCCTGCCTGTATAACATGTGCTAAAGACTCAACCCGGGGATTACAGCGCAACACCCACCCACACCAAGCCATCGATCCAGATAAATCGATCACTTGCTTCAATTGATGGGCGAGGGGAAGGGGACCGTCCATTTGCATATTTCACAAAGCGCTATAATGAGCACTCTGGCAGCAACAGGCGGAGGGGGGAAGGGGTGGGCTGTGGTGCTTGGACTCCGCGCGTGGGTGCCTAAGCATCGCATTGCACCTTGAACAACGGTTCGCAGCGCGCGTCTCCATCACCCGCCACTGTAACGCGGAGCGGGACGCGGTTATTAATATTTTAAATCACTTTAATTACAAAAAAAAAGGAAAAATTGCGCTTGTTGGCCAAAAGCAATTACGGGAACTTTAATCTCCTTTGCAATTATGCTGTGGGGCATCCTTAACTCACTCATTTCTGCCCGCTACGTATCCCACAAAGGTCAGTGGAAATTGCAGCGTGTTATTAGAACAAAGAGCTGGCAGGGAGCTGGTATGGATCCCTCTCGACGGAGCTCGGTGCCATTCCTCAGCCGCCTCCCTGGCCATCTGTACACATCTCTCAATCCTCCGCGCCTCGCTACAGTGTCTCTCACTTTGCAAATCTGCAGCGCTCCTACAAGTGTTGATTAGTGCGAAGAATAAGTGTATCAAGGGGGGTAGAGAGAGAATCCGTCGGCGTCTCCGCGCTGTATATGAAAATATTGGTGATTTCGAAGGGGAAAAAAGAAAAAATCGAAACGTGAGAATCATTAGTATGTGGCGTGACCACAAAGTTTGGTCTCAAGAGTCACGGACAAGTCGAGCGCGGCCATAAAAGTCCATGTAGACTATAAAGTTGATAATAACACAACTTTGTCACGCCATTTTAACTAAAATAGAACTTTGTGATTTGTTCCAGTAACTTTGGAGGGGCACAACTTACTTTCACCCAACCTGTTCCAAAATATGCATGTTTTCCCTCTAGCAACAAAGAAATATGCATATGGAGGCATAACGGTGACAACAACAGGTGTCCAAACTACAAATACTTGCATTACCGGCTCATGTGATAACCCTATGGTGCATAATCTGCATTTATATTTCCCACAAAACGTTGCTGTCACAAATCATACAAAAGATTTAAGAACAATTTTAAGACCATCCTGAGAAGCAATGTCTCCATGCCCTTCCACTCCATTGTGTGAAAACCACTGTACACAGCAGGATAACCAAAAATAAAAACTTCATAGATAGCATATGCCGTAATTTCTGGGCTAGATGCCTTGAACCCTGCGGACTATACAACAATGCGGCTAATTCATAGATTTTTACCGACGCACGAACCCGACCTGAGCCGAACCGACGAGTATGACAAACATATTTCAACATCATTTTAGTTAAAGTAATTTACAGTATTTGCTGACAAAAATTTGACTAAAACTAAATTAAAGTAGTTGATAGATAGTAGTTGACTAGATAAAAATGAAAAGAAGATCAAAACATCACTGACTCACTTTGAAAGAGCCTCAAATCATTTCAATTCACTGCCAAAGGAACAGCTCTGTGTTTTGATCATGTGGAGACGCTCCATGAAGCAGAGAATATTATTAAATGTTTCCAAACAATAAAATAAATGGAAAGTTTACTCAATGTAGTCAACTAAATTTACGTGGAAGTTTTTTTGACTAAAATTAGACTAAAGCTGGACACACACTAGAGGATTTTTAGCCAGATTTTTAGTCTGAGGAGGCGTGTCTCAATAAAAACTTTCTCTCATGGCATGATCTGTGGTGGTGTGTGTGTGTGTGTGTGTATGCGTGTCCTCATGTCTGTCCTTAAATGTGTGTGGTCTGTTCACAGATTTTTGGTCTCAAAAGATTTAAAATCCTGTAGTGTGTGGCCACCTTAAAACAAACAAGATATACAGTATATATATATTATTTTTACTGAATCTTGACTAAAATTTGATTCCATTTTCATCAAAAGACTAAGACTAAAATGAAATAAAATCCCTTCATTATAATTATATATATCCATGGTGGCATTTTGAAGGCCATCATTTAGTCTCCTGACTGTGGGTAATTGTGATCAACTGTTAACCTTAATTTTAATTTTTTTCCTCCAAATCTACAGATAAATGACCTGCCTTGACAGCTGACAGTGTTCAGCTGTATAAGTACAGTATAAGTAACGCAGTCAGTAATTAACTTCATCGCTGGAACACATATTTTCCTGCCACACATTCTCTTACGCTGCGCTGCCGCCGCCCACACAGCGCTCCACCGAATTCCCCGTATAATACCCATGTCCTCGTCCTTGTCACCCCCCCCCTCCTCCCTCCCGCTCGCGCACACACGCACACTCACCCACCCACCCACCCTCGATCCATCGGTCCACCCATCTGTCCGAGGTGAGGAGAGCTATAGGCTGCGGTGGAGAGAGACAGCTGGAGCCCAGTCAGACAAGAAGAGACAAATTACCCCTTTAACGAGACCCATTCATCAAATCCTCACTCACGAACCCCCCTCCCCCCACCGCACTCTCTCCGCACCTACGACGCTGGGCGCACCTGGACGCCCGCCTTGAACAAAACTTACCCAGACGAGGGTATCAGCGGGGATCGGCTGGGGTGATCTGAGGCAATGACAGGGTAATGGCAGGCGTAGGGACCAAAGGAATGCGTGGACCTCGAGGGCCGACTAAAGGTCCTCATTACAAGCACTTTTTAGACTTTTCGACAGGGTAACTTGTATTCAAAAATTCTCCCCAAAAGTTCCCATCTTCATCTCGACAAAGTTATTATTTCCTACGCTATACAGTCGAGTTACAACATGAAGTTTGTAAGATCTGTGTCATTTTTTTTCTCCAAGGCGAGACGCTGCAGGTGCATGGGGAATACAATAAGATTGAGAGATATGAGTTTGAAACTTTTGCTGTATTTTACTGGTATAAATATGAGAAAAAAATGCATTGCAAGTTTTCCGTCAGTTTATGTTTTTTTTTTAAATCTAAGAATAAGGCAATTTATGCGTGAAAATTGGCTGTATTAAGTGCTCAAGAAGTCAAAAAATAGCTTTTTTTCAACTTCTTGACAAAGGCTTGTTTGGGGTGGAAGAAAACCAGCAATTTTTTTTCATGATTTTTAAATGCATTAGCCCAGTAAAATAAAGGCTTTTTCGAAAACTAGGATTAATGTTGTGGGAGGAGTGCCTTGGTTTTATGTTTTTCTATTTAAAGCCAGATTTAAATTCATGATTTTATTTTGTTGATTTAGTAGTTACAAAGATTTGTTCAGTTTTTTGGGGTTCCAAAACAAAATAAGTCAGGCTAGGAATTTAATATTGGAGAATCCCTCTGAATAAACCTTCAAAATATTGTTAAGTCCAAGAATGTAAAGTATGGAGTCTGCAGGAGCTACTAAAAGTAAAGATGTTTTTGCCGCAATGTGAGAAAAATACATTTTGAGAAAACAGCCATTGAAGTTACAATTTCCCATATAGTTCTATGGAGAAACATTGTATCATCATCAGATTATGCCATTCATTTGTTAGCAGGCAAAAAATGATACATCAAGAGAAAAGCGGCCCCTGACAATTGAAAAAAAATAAAAAATAAAAAATAGACTTTCGCCTGCAGTGTCTCCCCTCTGTGCTTTTCAGATGAATGAATTGTCTTTCAAGTTCATCCAAACACGGCCGATGAAGGTAAAAGCATGGTGTGATGGGAGTCTTTAGCCTTCATGCCAGTTGTGGACCTCTCTCTTAAGCAGATGCATAGAAATATAAGCTAAATTCGGTCACCAGTGTGTAACGTTCTGGCATAGGCACAGACTCAAGAGGCGCTACTTGATCTTCAGGTAAACTTTTGTTATATCGTGTACCAAAAGTAATGTATTTGCACTCTTGATTTTTAACTTTCAATTTCTTTCCTGAAGTTTTTTTTTTTAGACTTTGTTCGCCTTTCTGTCTGCCAAAGTGTATTTTATGTACTTTGTGTACACATCGTGTTCCACAAATATATACATCTGCCTGGCTTTACCCTCGGGGGCCTTTCATTTACGCTCCAAGTGCCCCCTTACTTCAAGCATGCTCATTATTTAGTGCTTAATCCATATAAACATCCCAAAAACATATATATTTTAACTGCCCAACAAAGGGGGTGGCTGTTTCAGATTTCAGCCTTTCTTTGTCTTTGCTATTTTGGCATTTAATGTGGTTGTGTCATTGTCTATTTAGAGTGAATGCTGATTTTAAACATAGCAACAATCTTCTACAGTAGACCGGAGCTCTTTGTATGAAGAGAGGAGGAAGGAAATCTTTTCTTGTATAGCAGTTTTCACATGAGCTCTTCACAGGGGATATTTGCCCTTCACCATTCAATCAACCATCCATCTGATCTACGCAATTTCGTCGCACAATTGTACAATGACAAATAAAGCACTTCGCCTAACCTTACCTCTACTTGGTGGTTCAAATCTATTTTTATTACACGCCCTAATAGGTTTACGGGTTATAATTTATCATTAATACTAGTTTATGAAGAAAACTCTGAGAATGGCAACAAAATCTAGTTTGCGATTCTGATTCTGGCAACAAAATCTAGTTTGCGATTCTGATTCTGAACTATACTGTATACCCACAGCAGGCCTGGGGGTAGAATGACTAAAGCACAGTTGCACACAAACAGCCACAGCAGAAAAGTAGTTCTGTTCTCAAAACAAAAGTTGGACTCCGCTTCCAGATGTTTCCATGTATCTACCTTTCCTGCACCGCACATGTGACAGTGAGACGGGAGATATTAATAGCGAATAACGAATGCGTGTGGGAATGGACGTTTTCTGTGTCCGACTCAAGGGCCGAACCGCCCAATTGTAACCCAGAATAAAGTACCACTTTCTACAAATGCATGTTACATGTCACAAATAACAAGGGGCAGTTCTTGCTTGTTGATTTGTGCAGTAATGTCGCCCACGCTGCAAAATGTGATCTCTTGATATGTCAGAATATTTGACTGCCAAGTAAAATTATCTGCCAATGGAACAGGTGTCTTTACACTTAAATAATAATAATTAAAAAAGAAAATTTTGATAATATATCTAAATTTACTTGAAATGATATGCCTTTTTCTTAATTTAAGTGCAAAAACACAAAATTTTACTTGGCAGGTCAAATGACTCAGAATAAGGTCAAATATTTGGATTTCAAGACAATTTAACTCATCAAGATATCATTCTTGCAGTGCAAAATCATCTTAAGGGCCAGAGGTTCTATGCTGGCTCATTGTTGCTGGGAAAGACTTCTGACATTCACAAAGTGATTAACTGGAGTTCAGGAGCAGGACCAGGTCTCAACCTCTTTTCCTCAAGCCACTCCCACAGACCAGCCACACCTCTAATCACCCCCCTTTATAACCAGCCAAGCCCTTCATTCTGTTCGCTCGATCTGCCGACCCCACCCTCCCTTCCTATTTCTCATGTTTAGTCTTTCAGCGCTGATTCCTGCTCAGATGGGGGGTCCTGAAGCTCTTCTGGAGACAGAGCCCCTACCCACAGTCTCATCTGCCCACCATCACATCTCCAGAATTCTGTCAATTCAATAAATTCCTCAAACGCATTGGGTTGTGGCGTGGTCCTTGTTAGTGAAGCAAGACAAGGTAAACAAATCAAAATACAGAATACTGGTTGCATACAGGGATGAGAAGATTCCTTAAGTCAGGGGTGCCCGGGGGCCAAATGTGGCCTGCTGACTAATTTTGGTTGCCATTCAGGCTTCTTGCTGAGTTGGCACACATCACCAGAGATGAAACCTTTTACAATTATGACCTACATATCTAACATTTTAGTGTGAGACAGCTGTTTTAAGCTTCCAAATGTAAATGAAAGTGTGTTCCATGGTTAAAATCTCTGGTGAATGCACCTAATTGAATGTTTCATTGCATTGACCACTGCCTCTGGCCCTCATTGCATACTGTACACTTGGATATGTGGCCCCTGATTAAATATGTTTGGACACCCCCTGCTTTAACTTTTCCTTTAGCATATTTCGAAGCGCTTTTGGCTCCATAAACTCTCAACTCCCAACCTCTCGAAAGCATGATACTATCATCAGTTCCAACCTATGATTCCTTGCCTCTTTCGTCGAGTGCATTTGCTTCCCATGCCCTGACTCCTCCGCCTCGCGCTCTCCTCGGTGCTCGCGCCTGATGTGCTCGCCGCTATTAACGCCACGGAGAATAGACAGAGGAGGCAGATGAGATAAAGCAGGCAGGCAGACGTATAAAATGATTGAATGCGTGGTACACAGGAAGCAGAGAGGAAAAGCCACGGCACACCCATCCTGGCACATGCCGAGATCCATTACCAGGGCGGCTGTCAGCACAGATGTTCCTCTGGAGGGGGCGCCGTCACTCACTCCGTGTATCTATGTATGGATATATATATCTATCACACTGATCTGAGGGCTATTTAGTAATGACAGCTGCTGACACAATGGGCCCTTTCTCCGTTTACCCATACAGTGCCGTCTGTCTGCTTCGGCGCATCCTTCTTCCTGTTTCCGCCATGTTTTCTTTTACTCAAAGCCTCGCCTGCTTTTTCCTCCTATTCAACCGCTTTTTAATAAGTCACTTTCAGTCAGGCTGGGTTTAAGCTGCACACCTGTAGTTGTGTGGGATGAGAAAATGGATCGCAAACCATCTACGGCAGTGGTTCTCGACTGGTGTGGCATCGGGACCCACCATCAACCTCTTATGACAAATCACAAATCCTCATATATGTATTTTTTATTTAAGTAACTACATTTTAATGGACTCAAATAGTGTTTTCAGAAGTTATACATTGAAATAAGAAACCCAACACCTATAAGTGTATAAGTGTTGGGTGTTGGAATTTTGAAGATAAAACTTCAAAATTGTAGCGTAGGATGTTTCGCTTTTCATCCAAAGATTCTGTGCGAATAGGGTAAGGTGTTTTTCTCTAACCTTTAGAACAAAGAGATGTAGGACTTACAGGTAAACCCCTCCTACTGGTTCTTTATAGGCTCCACTGGCGTCCAAGTTTGCTCAGCCCTGACAAAGCTCTTTGGATGAAGAGCGAAACGTCCTACACTTCAACTACAGAGAAAAGATGAAGACTGAAGAATCTTTGCCTACGATGGACAACTAATGGGACATGTTCCAAGCTCCTCCAGAGACAAGTTCAACTGGAAAGATACACATTTCAGAACTAAGGCTTGCCAAAACACACTTGTTTACTAGATTATATTAAGATAAGGTAAGATAATACTTTATTCATCTCACAATGGAGAAATTTACCCAATTTAATAAGCTTGCAGTGTTAAATCATACACCTGTTGTTAATCCAATGTGTAAATACAGGTATTAGCAAGATAAATAAACAAATGGAAGAACGTCAAACAAAGTCCAACCTGCCCTAGTTTTCATAATACCTTCAAAAGTCATCACATGTCCTCCTTCGCAAAATTCTCCAAGCGGATGATCCCATAGTCAAAGTATAATTAATAAACCCAGCCCAAAGGTATGATGGTATCACAGACTTGTTCTCTCTTTGATGCGAACCCTCTTTGGCCTAAAGCTGTCCTCTGCTCTGCTCCATCAGTCCAAAGAGAAGGCTGCTAATGTCTCAACCATTATGTAGTTTCTGTCTACGAGCATCTTCTCGACATTATTTTCTTATACAATTATCATTTGTAAAGTCATTATATTAAAATAGCTCCTAGGAAATTTACAAAGTCCCCTAAGCCCCATCTGCTCACCAGTATTAGCCATTTAAGAAGCTGATTTAATTTTTGGAGCTGGAAATATGAGATAGAAGTATGATTTCTTGAAGCAAAACTTCACACTTCAATGCCATATGCTTTTAACAGACAGCCTTGGAGGGAGTCCACAAACAGGTAGGAGGTGAGACACCTGAGAGAAGAGAATTCACAAATCTTGGAAAGACTGTTGCAACACAACTTTACTAATCTGTGGGCTTATCGTAGGAGTTGGCAGAAGTAATCCATAGAGACAGGCAGGCTAATTATCCAATGCACATTTTATCCTCGGTGGACTAACAGAATGTCAAAAAACTCTTACACGTTGACAAACATGATCGTAAACAAAGCTTTTACATATTCATTCACTACCTTACCGTGTTGAACAACTATTTTTAGGTTTATTGGAAAAACAAGGGAAAAATATGTACAGGGTTTACATCCCCTGGCAGAATGTCACGGGATATTAATGTATGCATTTCACAGAATATGAATGATGACACAAAAACCTTTATTTCACTGGTTAGTGGCTGCGTGAAGCCATTTATTGTCAAAAAACATGTTTGTTTACACTTTTCAACTAGAAACTAGCCAAATGTCCCTGATCAAAAGTTTACATATTGTGCATCTTGACTTCTTGAGACAAACATCAATGTTTTTCCTGTATTTCAGCTGAAGTGAGTTTTTCTTTGCTCCTGAACAGTTTCCCTGGCAGTTGTTGAAGGTCATGTAAAACGTTAGATCAGGGACATTTGAGTAGTTTCTGTTTCATTATGATTCCATTGCGTAAACTCTGTCCTTTGGCAATAAATGGCTTCGCACAACCACTAACCATGAGTGGAAAAAAAATACATTTGTGATGCATTCATATTCTATGAAAAATGGCCAGAAGATTAAAAGGGTATGTAAATTTTTGGCCACATATGTTGATCTCAGAAAGTCACACAAATATTTCAGAATCACTTTTTTTCAATCCTGGCCCCGGTGGAAGCCTATTGTACCTGGTTTTAGTGGAGTAGCCGGAGGAAACCTACGCATACACGGGAAGAACACATACTCCCCACACAGAAAGCAGTAAAGGTTTTCAAATTTGTCAACTGGCCGGGACTGAGGAAAGCTTACATAAACATCCACGCAGAAGGACCCCAACTGGCCCCCGCTGCAGCACTAACTCCTGCTGCACCAACAAGTTAACTCCGTGTACAGACACATTCCAACACAGTCCAGGATCAGAAATGGAGTACTTTTTACTCTACTTTCTGAAGCAAACTTTCATGTGACTTGACACAAGCGTGTAAAACTTTGACAAAAACAGTACAAAGTGCCCAATAAAACTGACCTTCACTATCCTATAATTATAGCAAAACAATGATTTGAAAAGGTAGTCATATAATGCACATACAAAGTGGAGAGATGAAAGGATAAAGCAGGAAAAACCTTCAGCGCGAAACATCTTTTCAACCACAAATCAAACCGTGGCTCCACTGAAGAAGGCTTTCAGTGCATTAATAGGTTCTTATGATTAGTCCCCTCAACAATGGCCTTTGACCTTCACATACAGCGTGGAGTGCATCGACACAATGGTGGCCTAACTAAACTATTAAATACTCATATCTACAGAATTATCAAAGCCGCGATGGAGTGAAAGACCGGCATTGTAGGGTCTCAAGTGCATCCTCATACAGAGCACTTACCTACAGAGAGAGCAGTACAGAACGGGTCACATTAAAGGTCGTCTTCATTGTCGTACAGCATGAAGCCAGATGGTCACATTTTCATCATTGCTTCATGGTAATCCTTGTCAAATAGAAGTAAAGTTCCCACTAAAGTTGCTGTATGCTTATGGTGCATACTGTTCCTTCTCATACAGTAATACCATTGCAGTTAGTGCTGCTTAACTGGCACAGCTCTGCATCAGTGGTTCTCTGGTGGGTCCGAACTAGGGGTGGGAACCTCTGGGTGCCTCATGATTCGATACGATACACCAGCCATTCCCAAACTTAATAAGAATGTATGCTATTTAAAAGAAAATGTCATGGTTTTCACTTAATTATACAATATACACATATACAATACAAGGAAACAATGATAATATGGTAAATTCCAAATTCAATGACATTATGAACAAATTCATGTAGTGTTTATTAATAGTTATTTTGTTAATTTATTTTGTTGATTTATTATTCACAACATTTTGTTCAGAGGGAATTTTGGAAATCATGTGTACTTTTTGAATGAACTAGTTATTAGCGAATGCATTTGTAAAGATTAAAATTTCGCCTTGTTATTGGGATTCAAAGCTCATTAAAGCAGGCAGGAATTAAATATTGAAAAATCCCTCTGGACAAACCGTCACAATATTGTTTAGTTCGAGACTGGAAAGTTTGAAGCCTGTAGGAGCTACTTAAGTGGAGATGTTGTCGCCGCAATCTGAGGAAAAAAGTTGAGAAAACAGTCATTGAAGATACAGTTCAATGGAGAAAGTGGATTAATTACCCTCCATATTGTAAGGATTAGGTCATGTATTTGTTTCCAGGTGAAGGCGTATGTGTAAAGAGAGCAAAGTGGCCCAAAAACTGAACATTAAAGAGAAAAATAAGAGTTTTAGCTGCAATGTTTCCCCTTAAAATAATCAGTAAGTAAATCAAAGCGTATATTTGACATGAACTGGGTGAAATGATACACAGCGAGTCTTTTCAATAGACTTGAGAAGGGCCGGCGTGTGTTGCGCGCCCCTGACTGAAGTGGCACATATAGATGGAGGACATGCTGACACCGAGCAATAAACCACACCTTTTGACCGAGTTGCGCCGGCGTGCCGCAGCACCTATCTATTTCCGTTAATTGAAACATGCCGCGGTGTTGCCGGGAAGTCAGGGAGAGAGAGAGCGCATCTGTGTGCTTTGTTTGTGTGTCCGCAGAGATCTGTAGCAGCGGGTCTAAATCTGCGGACCTGCGGCTGTCACTGGCATATTTGCTTCGTTTGGAGACAGCTATATTTTTAAGGTGAGACATGTGAATAGGGGAAAAAATTATAATTTAGTGATATTTGAAACCTTTGCTGTATATTATTGGCATGAATATGAGAAAAGAATGTATAGCAAGTTTTCTGTCATTTTACAGTGCCTCTCGAAAGTACTAATACACCTTGAACTTTTGCACATTTTGTCAGGTTTACAACCATAAACATAAATATTTTATTTTGAATTTTTTACTGGAAGTTCACACACAAGTAACAGACAACTGTGAAGTGAAAGCAAAATGATACATGATTTTGTTATTATTTTAAAAATAGAAAAGTGAAAAGTGGGGTGTGCACAAGTAAGAGTGTATTAAATTGCTTTTAAAACATTCCTAATGACCGCTGAATGTTCACACCTTGCCCTAATGATTAAATAGAGGCCACCTGTGTGTGATCTACTCTCAGTAGAATTACAGCTGTTCTGTGAGGGCCTCAGAGCTATGGTCGGAGTGTATTGGTCACTAAACAACATCATGAAGGCCAAACAGCACACCAGAGAGGTCAGGGATAAAGTTGTGGAGAAGTTTAAAGCCGTGTTAAGTTATACAATGATTTCCCAAGATTTGAACATCTCACGGAGCACTGTTCAATCCATCATCTGGAAATGGGAAGAGTATGGCACCACTGCGAACTTACCAAGACAAGGCCATCCACCTAAACTAACAGATCGAACAAGGAGAGCACTGGTCAGAAATGCAACCAAGTGCCCCAAGACGACTCTGGAGGAGCTGCAAAGTACTGCTGCTGAGCTGGGGGAATCTGTACATGGGACAACTATCAGTCGTACTCTACACAAATCTGGCCTTTATGGACGAGTGGCAAGAAGACAGCTGTGTGCAAAACTTGCTGAGAAA
>OMNZ01024726.1:2271-13810 GCA_900303255.1 Lesueurigobius sanzi | reverse complement strand
AAAGGTGCCCACACACTAGAGGACTTTAAATCTAGACTAAAGATCTGTGCACAGACCACACACACACTTAAGGACAGACATGAGGACACACATACACACACCACAGATCATGGCATGAGAGAAAGTTTTTATTGAGCAACGCCTCCAAAGACTAAAAATCTGGCTAAAAATCCTGTAGTGTGTCCAGCTTAAAGCACTACTTTCTACAAATATATGATATATGACCTTACAAGGATTTGTTTACAGGAACTGACACATTTTTGGTATTTTTTATGCGTAAGAATGTTTCTACAGTAGAAAAAATGAGAAGGAATGTCTTCAAAAGCTCCTGAATCAAAAGAATTTATGTTGATTTTGAGTGGGATTGGATCGACTTGAAATAACATTGGCAATGGTACAAGCATTGATTTAACTTAAAACTTAAAATAAGAAAAGCAAAACTTACATGGAGACAAAAATGTCCATGATAATGCTTGCTCCAATGGCAACCTTTATTTAAAATCGTCAATCTACTCAAAATCAGTGTAAATCCTTTCAATTCAAGCACTTTTTGGTCTTTTTCTTATCCACGGTGTTTGATCCAAGCTTTCTGCGTACTTTGAACTATTTTCTAGCCTTGACAGCAGTTCGTCATTGCCATTATTCAAGTGTAACCAATGTAAACAACTGATATCATATGGTTGTACACATCAATCAGGTTCGGTCACAACAATATCCTGCACTTGGCTTAGAGTAGAGCCACTAAAGAGGAAATGAAGGCCTCGCTAAGATAAATGAGATGTGCCCTTGGTTACTCCACATTAAGAGAGTTCAGGCGGAGGAGGCATCTGTGTGCATTTATCCAGCGGCTTCAGCCCGTCTTGGTTCACATCAAAGTCGGCTGCTCCATTCAAACATGTCTAATTGCTGTATTCCGTGTTATAGGGTTTTCACATCCCCCAGATAATGTCAATAATGGCCAAGCTCTCCTTCAGCTGGTCTTCCGCTGTGTGGTCCAGATCAAGGAAGTGGATGCAATGAATAAGAACCGTTCGTTATGTCTTAAATTTTTTATTTTTTTATTTTTCATCAGACCATTTATTTAACCGGGAAAGTTTAGACTTTTATAGGACAGTCCTGCACCCTTGCAGAAGAGCGGTAGGGAAAACCTACACAGACAGGAGGAGAATACTCAAAACTCCAAACAGAAAGGCCCCACCAGCCAGGATGCTAAAGGAATACACAGCACAAAAACTTGCCTCACCATCAAAGAGTTGTCCTACCTCCCTGGTTTGTAACTGCCGAATGCACCCGGAAACCATGGCAACCAAGTTAATTCAGAAACTGGCAATTGCCTCAATGTGTTTTGTTTTTGTACATACCAAAGGTTAAAAGGTTACTGGTGCTGGTCATTTTAGATAAAGAGGAATATGTTGCAGACTATAGCTTTGTTTTAGTGAAAAATGCCTAAAACTGATCTTTTTCTTTTTTGATGAAATGATTGCATGTCTACGCTGTGAATGTGTGTCCTCAGTCCACAAATACTGGCACAGAGATATATAGAAGCAGCCAAAAGCAACAAGCATTCAAGCATTTATCTTTCAATAGAGGAAGCCACTACAATTCAATCAATCAAGCACTCACCCACGCACACCCAACACAAAGACCCCAACCCCATGCACCCAACCTCCCGACTACCACAAGCACCCACACACACCAAGAATCATTCCCCTTCGCCCGCCCATTCAGGCAGGCCCTCGGGCAACCAATGACCCATTAGGAGACGAACAAGAATAATCTGAAGTGTAACATGTAGACCTAGACCAGCCTAGAGTTCACGCAGGCTCTAGGCTGACCAAAGGCCATTGGTCCTTATGTCCAAATGGGGACGAGCAGGATTAGCTTGATGTGTAATATGCAGTCCCACAGCGGAACTAGGCAGGCTCTAGGCTAACCATAAGGCCATTGATATAGGCAGACCTGGGCCATTGGGCCTTATGTTCCATTTGACAAACTCATTCACAAACTATTGTGGCGTCTCATAACATTCCTGTCACCTTTTGTTATAATTGCAAATTTCCCTTCACATTCACTGACATTAGACAAACTGATCTGCCAACTCTCACTTCAGACCATTCCAGTTCATCAGAATAGCATATTAATGTTAATCACTTGATCATACTGTAAAATGCTTGGTTACTGTGATCACTGTGAGCACTGGTTTCTTGCATTGGAAACACATGGAGTCCAAAGTTGGCAGCTTTTCCCCATTTTAACAAAGGATCCATTGAAGAAGCTCAGGTCCCACTGACTATGTTAGCAATTATATAACAAAGTTTAATGATTAATACAATGTCAACTCAAACAAAAGCAGAGAATTCAAGGTGAAGGCCTGGCAGCGTGCTGTACACACCATACAAGCATTTAGCCTTTAAAAATAGCCCTTACTACTGGCACTGGGATTAGTGGTTAATTTGAGGACACCTGCTTGGATGTCAAAGAATGTTGCACAGGGCTGTTTGTAATGTTGCTTTCCGTGAATAGCATTTCACACTCACCCAATGTTTGTGGTCCGGACATGCTGTTTTTATCAGAGCGTGATTTATCATTTACAAGTGAACAGTTGAAATACAGTCACCTGGACTAATCTTTAGGTTGAATATAAAGAAAGCCTGATGCCTGAAGAAGCATTATTGTATCTCCACTCCTCATTTTCACAATTTTACTTGTTATGTCTAAGTATGAAGCACTTTGAATGACTTTATTTATTAATTTTGATCAAATAAACTTGTTTTCCTGGATAAGAGGCAATTTGTTAGGAGAAAAAACCCTACTTATGTCACAACAAACACCTCTCTACAGCTTACTTACATTTTGAGAAAAGGTAACAGCCCCATGTGAGTAATACGTGTGTGTGTGTCACGCATTTTTAAAAAGCACATTTTTATCACCCAGACAGCTTCACCTGACTTTTTCAGCGCTCAAATTTCCTCCATTACAGTAGCAGGCAGCTATTAATTTCAGATTTATTTATACAGCATGACTTCCCTCAGTACCAGCTGAAGATGAGATCAGGCACGTTGTGAGATCGGAAGTTAGGTTAGATGTTTTGTTTTCCATTCAGTAAATTTTAAATAAATAAAATGCCAGAGATGTCCTGAAAGTATGAAACAATTCTCTGTCGTCCAGGTGGTAATTCAAAGACAAAAACAACCTCATTCCAGGCTAGTGCTTACTCAGTGGCAGTCCATCTAGAAGTGCAGCTACTTTTTCCTAAACTACACCTAGACACATGCTGCTCCCAAACAGTTCTATAAGTGTCTGGAAAATCCACATCTTTCCCCTCTGCGACTTCCTTTTACTTTTACTTTCCAATTACTCCTGAACCAGGCAAAACTCAAAGCAGCTCTGTGTGGCTCCTGCGTGCAACTGCAAACTAACACAGCACTTACTATGGGGGTCACTCTTCTCCCGAATCCCGTCTACGGTGCCGTCCGAGCGTATCCTCAAAAAGTAGCCCCCGTTCTTGCAGTATAATCTTTTTGGCTCCTTGAAGGCTCCAGGAGTCAGGCCGCCTGCCGCGCCATCTTCAGTGGAAGCGGGGAGAGTTGTGATTTCCCCAGTAGCCATCTCCTCCTGTGGCCTCTCCTTGCTTCTTCTTCTTCTTCTTCTCCTTCTTCTTGCCTTTTATGAGCACCCCCCCACTAAAAAAGAAGTTACCTACTTTTCCCTCCCACTCCCCTCCTCCACTTTGGGGGTGCGTTTGTTTGAAAAGCACTCCAACAAGTCCCCTGTTGACGTCTAGTAATTTGACCCTAAAAATAACTAGGGAGCATAGGCCAAGCTTGTTAGAGGAGGTTTTGGAGTTAGTAACCCTTCTCTGGCGTGCAATAATGAACAGCTTACATCAAGGCAGCTGGCTTAGATCTCTGGTAGGAGGCTTTCCCCATTCGGGCCTCTACCTCGCATGCGCCCTAGCAGCGGAGTGGCAACGCGCACACCCGCCCACTAATGCGCAAAGATTTAACAGAGCGGACAGCCGAACCAACTGAAGTGGACGCAGAGGGAGGGTCTGGGAAACTGCGCGCCTACTTACCACACGGCGAGAAAGTATTCAAAGCCCCAAGACAGGAGCGAGCATGGGAATGGAGGCAGCTGTCATCCGTGCGGCCTGGAAAGAAAAAAAAAAGAGGAGAGTGGATTCAAGCATGTGCTTTGTAGGAATTTGAATGGGAAATGCAGCTAGATTTACATGAAAAAGGAAATTGTAGATGAGACTGGTTGAGACTCCAATAACCTTCTCTCTTTTTATGCATAAAACCTGCTTAACTTTTTAGTTTAGCAGCTTGTACTCATTCTCTCAAATGTTAAGGCTTCTGAACACAAAACTCTTTTTTTCCACTCATGGGTAGTGGTTGTGCGAAGCCATTTATTGCCAAAGAACTGAGTTTACTCTATTGAAATCGTAACAAAACAGAAACTACTCAAATGTCCCTGAGCTAACGTTCACATGACCTTCAACAACTGCCAGGAAAACTGTTCAGGAGCAAAGAAAAACTCACTTCAGCTGAAATACAGGACTCTCTGACAAAAAATAGGTTTGTTTCAAGATGCACAATATGTAAACTTTTGATCAGGGACATTTGGCTAGTTTCTAGTTGAAAGGCGTAAACTAACAGGTTTGTCGACAATAAATGGCTTCACGCAACCACTAACCATGAGTGAAATAAAGGTTTTTGTTTATCATTCAAGTTGACCTACCCTGACTTTCTACCAGAGTATGTAAACTTGTGAGCACAACTGTAATCTTCCTATTTTAAACTTTATTTTGCACTTGCCTTAGTTTCCAACCAAAGCTAAGTTTTTAGGCCTTTTATAGGGTTATGGCAACAGGAGAGAGGGACCACATCTGTGAAGTCAGCTGTGCCTCTGGTTCAGGCCGTTGACCCTTTTCCCAAAGCGGTCGCTCGAGCATGTGCTGGCTGCCACCGCATGGACGCTTCTGGAGACTCAAAACAAAACGGTTAACTCAAGCAAAGAGCAAGAAGCGGAAGAGTAATTAATTCATTTCTACAGTTTAATGAGTACCAGGCGAGAACCCACACCAACATTAAGACACTGTATCACTAAATCTAATTCATTCATAATTGTAGATCAAAATTAAAAACTTATGTTATGTACACTGCTGACTAGGACTGAGACTATGTACGATTGTTTAGAGATACATTTTGATCCAGTTTTTGGAAAATCCCAAATCAAAATGCATGTCATACAATTCTAATACCATATACAGTATCAAATATCAGGGTATTCATATTGTGCATATTGTGACTGATCCAAATCCAGAGAAAGAAATTGTTTACAGGCTGATATCTGCGTCATGGTTATCAAATTAATTTAAAGTGAGAATGTTTGTACAGTGTTCCTACAGTTTGTATTCTACAGCTATAATAATAATTAAGATTTCAAAATGTAAACTTTGGTTTGTGACTCAACTAGTTTTCTATTTATTCAAGCTAAAGTGTTGAAATGCCTTATTATCCAAACCCAATACAAACTATCGACCCTCATGTTTTATGTACAGTACGAGTTTGTGACCAAAGCATCTTGTTCCTGCCTTACTAATAACCACATGAAATGTGCGCAATTGCATTAAGAATGCAGATTTATCATGCAACAAATTTCTCTTTGCTCAAAATAATTATCTTTCTGCGAGTAGACTTTATCACCTGTAAAAACAGTGTGCTATTGGGCTAAGGTGAACAAAACAAACCTGCTATGCTTCAGGGTATATTGAAGGTGGGAGTCTACGTAATAGGTAATCATGGGGGTCTAGCGTGCGGCTTAATCCGGCCCGCGGCTTGTAGAGCATACATTTCTGAGGATGTCCAAAAAAAAGTCTCTAGCCCATTCCTGTGAGGAGTTATGAACGTTTAAAGATATAACCAAAACGCTCAATCCAGCCACTAGGGGGGAGCCAAATAATAATAAAAAAATATATATATAAAAAAAAGGAGTACCACACTTGTCCAGCAGAGGGCACTGTACCATTATAAAACCTACAAAAACAGGTTACTGGTCAAAGTTTTGTTTTGTGTGTTTTTAGAAAAAACAATTTGAAAGTTAAGAGTAAAGTAATACTAATGTAGCCTGTGCTCTAATTTTCATTGTGCAACAAGACTGGTTAATAGGGCTGGGTTTAATCGATTTTCCTCTGAATAGCCCGATAGATTAAAGAAAAATCGATTCTTTGTACTGTCAAAAAAAAAGTAAGTCTCTAGCCAATTCCTGTCCGGGGTTATTTGAAAGAAACAATTAAAATGCTCAATCCAGCCACTAGGGGGCAGCCAACTTCTTTTTTTTAAAGGAAGCAATTCCACACCTGTCCAGCAGAGGGCACTGACACTGTCTTATGGCCATACTGCCTTTGCTCTTCCTGATCCTTTCTGATCTGAAGCTAAGCAGGGCAGGGCCATGGATGTAGGGCCTGGTCAGTACTTGGATGGGAGACCTCAGGCTCCACTGGGAAACACAACCTATTTTATTACCTAATTTATTTTTGTATGGCCCGATATTACAACAAGAGTGGCCTCAGAGGCTTCGCAGACATCAACACATGTAATGCCCAATTTGACAGTAAATAAATAAATAAAATTATGGATAAATAAATATAATACATTTAAATTAAAACCAGCTTTAAAATTGTGAGTGATGTTTAAGAGTAAAATAATAATAATGTTTTCTAATTTTGTTTATTTGTGTCATTGTGTAATAAGACTGATTAAAATAGAATATGGTCATCAAAAATACACCAGATGGCATTAAATTACATAATATGTAATTTAAAATTTCCTGGGTGTGGTGGACCCCCCCAGACCTCCAGTATTTTGACCTCAGTATTTCTAAAATCCTGGCCCTGAGAGTACAATACAAGTGTAAGCCATTATTAGTATTTATTAGGGTACAGTCCTGTGGGGCCAAGGCCAAATCAGCACCATTTTAAAATATCAATCAAATGTGTTAAATGAATCAAGTGATCATTATTATTATTAATTCATTGAAAATGTTTACTCAATAGTGTTTTCTGGTTTGCAATACGGCCGTCATAGGTGAATTTCGGTCATAGGTGAATTTCGGCCCATGACGCAAAATGAGTTTGACACCCCTGGGCTAAATGTACAGCTTTGCCGTTTGTTGGTGGGTGGGATTGACAAATTTTCCAATTTATTCTAAGAATTAACCTTTTTGTTCCAAGGCTGCTCACTGAATTAAATTTGAACTTCTGTTATCTCCTCAGTGACTCAATTTAGTTCTGACGCCAATGAACTTTTTTCACCTTTTGAGGCTGGACCTATATTTAGAAAAACTAATTTGACCCAGCACTTCCTCTGCCATATTCGGAACAATATGCTATCATTGTGTCACCTACAACCTGGGGCATTTACTGAGGACTACAGGTTCCATCTCATTAAATGGACCAAAAAGGCAAGTCATTAGTCATCATAAAGTTAACCATTTGATGACAGTGAACTGGAAATAAAATTAATTGTTTTGTACTTTTATATGAAATTAAAGCATATATATTGAGCAAGATGTAGTTGTATTACTGTAAGTAAGATACTGTATTATAACATAAGACTTAAGCCAATTTACACAACATTTTCCATTGTCAAAATAGCATAAGTCTCTCTGTGTATTTTAACAGTTTGTTGTATGTTGTCATGTCATGGATTAGTCTTGTAATGTGTCCTAATAATGTGTTGTTTTTCGTGTAAATGTATTTCACACAACAGTTTTTATCCAAGTGCAGTTGCCACACTGAATGCTGTCAAATGTAACCGACCATAGGCATAATGTGGAATGATGAGTGTGTGCATGTGTCATTTTAAAGAATTAAATGCCTTTTTTGTTTTGTTTTTTGGAATACACCAACTGGACTACAAATGTCTGTTGTACTTTAGTCATTAGTCATTCATATTCATTAGTTTAGCGCTTTTATACATCATGGCCAGGGGATTACAGATGAAAAATAGCCTTCTGGCAAATTCTGGCTTTTTTAACCATGTCTAATCATGTATCTTATGAAATTGCACTGTCCCCTTTCAAATAAACTAATCCAATCCAATCTGTCAAAGTGTATCACTTGAAGCCTACTTAAAACTTAAATGGTATAAACCAGTGCTATCCAAACTTTTTTCACCGAGGGCCGGATACAGCATGAAGGGCCACAGATCCGTGATCAGTGCATTCAAACATTCAATTATCTGTATTTGGTTTAAACTGTGTCCCACACCTTTATTTAGGCTTGGAGCCATAATGCTAGCTCTGTCTCACAATATATGCTACTTTTTGAGGTTTTAATTGTGTGGAATTATTAAGACTGCAGTAAAAAAGTACCATCTCTGAAGAAGCCTGAGGGCCAGCAAAAATTGGTCTGAGGGCCTGGGCCGGGCTTTGGACTGGTATAAACTATAGCTGCAAGTGTTTGCCATTTCAGCCCGTAAAAGTTGGAATTCCACATTCGCGTGACCAAATGTTGCTGCCCTGCATGGCTACGGTGTATTGGACAGTAAGTACGTGAAATGTCACAAATTGTAAGTTCCAAAGATATTTCCTTTTGTTTCTATTTTTTTTGTTTCTATTTTTGAAGATCCCAGAATAATTTGATCATAATAATTATAAAGGCAACAGAAATGAAGCATGTACCAGTTAATAATTATATTTTCCATTGTTTATTGTGTCGTTGTTTTCTTCTTGGGGACAACAGAATAATTAAAGAGCCACATTAAGCCAGTTTCATATTAGTGTCTCCACCATGTGGTGAAATTGAAACTGCATTTGTATTATTACTTTTTTGTAGATATTAGTGTATTCTTGTGCAGTTAATGTATTCTTACGGGACTCCAACATATTGGGCATTTCATCCGGGGCGTGCTAAGACAAATACTAGAGCCACAATAAAAAACTGCATACAAATAACTAAATCTATTGCTAATACTTAAGTTTGCATTTTAGTTTTGTTTTATAATCAGGAACATGTGAACAGTTTTTAAAATCTTCAATTATAACACTCATACCCCCCATTTTCTTTGAATTATTGAAAACACACAAACTTTACCATAACCAGTTTAACAATTAAACACATATCATATTTTCAGATTACAGTAAACCATCCTCACTTGGACGAAATGCCCAATATTTTAGGTAATTCTCATCTTTTTGTAAGTGACATAAAATATTGATGGTGATGGCTCGAGCTCAAGCCTTATAAAAACAAAAGATCCCCATGTTCTGAACTGTTTTGATCCACGCCTGTAATAACCTCTGCGTCTGCTTGTAAAACCAAGAAAACTAGATCCAACGCTTTCCTCCACACTTCCTGCTTCACAATAAGACTATCACAGATTGTCCTTTCGTTGCATTGACCGTCCACTGGTTCATCCTCGAAAAACATTTGTGAGAACTTTGCACAATTAACACTTCCATCCCAGCCGTGCAGTTGCTCAGTCACCACAGTCCTGGCCTCCACTTTAGAATACCTCCCAGTGTTGGCCACGACGCTGGTTATGAAGCCCATCAAACCATCTGCCATCAGTTGTAACACTACACCGGTGAAACGGCCCGCAGCTGTCCTCGGATTAATCTGTGCGCCGGTGCGACCGTAGAGATGTGCTTGCTTTTGCAGTCGACGGATGCAAACCATTTCAATCACCCCAGCACCGGGAAGGAGAGATTTATCTTGCAATGCCCAGTGTAAACGGTAAGCACAAGCCCAGAATGTGTCCTCCACAGATTGCAACTTCCCCTGTACACAACTAGTGAGCACGGCAGTCACCAATCCATTTTTCTTGATGGTGGAAATGTTCAGAGCTGCGTCGCATTCGGGCTTGTTTCCGAAATCTTCCAATATATCGACGTTGACTCCACTTCCGATGCATTTGGAATTCAGCTGCGTGGCGTAAGACACTGTGGTCGCGCCGGTTGAAATGGCAAAAGTCTTCAAAACGGAAAGCTTGACCTTTTCCACGACAAGAACATTGCGTCTCCATAAGTGGTCCTTTAGCTTCCCGTCGGCGACCCCGCTGATTAGCATTATGCGAACTTCCAAGTTCAGCAAAAGCATAACAACACGTTCCAACCATTCTTCGTCCTTGTATTCTGAACTTGGAAAATCTGACACGTGTATTAGTCCTTTTGGCTTGTTATAACCAAGATGGCGATAAGTTGATGTCAAATCACCATCGATGAGAGCCACCTTTAAGCTTTGGCCTTGTAAGTGATGCGCAATGATAGCTTGTTCTGGGGATACTTGTACAACGCAACCTGGAAAGACGCAAGCATTATCTTCGGCTGAACCAGGCAGTAAACAAGTAGACATTTTAGCAACATCAAATGTTAAGTCTTGTTCGAACTGAAGTTGGCTAGCTTTTACTACTAAGTCCATTGCTTCAGAGCACCCATGGCTCAAGGACCTTGCGATATCAGCTAGCTTGGACTTCTCCGAGTTAGCCTGGGGTGACAGAGTTGTATTCTCAAGTTCTGGCTCATAAAAATGGCGACTTAACTTCAGTTTTCTTTGTGCTTTGTTGTTAAAGGGCAGCTGGTGGATTGGAGAATCCTTCACAATAGCCTTATTTGGGAGATGTACATTACTAGCTTTCGGTGTTGCGTGTAATTCTTCAAATGGGATGCTACATTGCTTGCAAGCACTTAAGCAAATGTCCATTCCTTCCGACATAGCTGACAGTATTTGTCCGATTGGAATGCCTCTGTGAAGGCCCTCTAGAGCGGCACAGCCCCACGCGCCAGCCACGAAAAGCAAGCATCCAGCACCAGTTTTGTACACTTTGTGGTGTGCTTGTACAGTCTCGTAAACCAGTTGGCCAACAGCGCACGTCAACTCTAAATTCTCCAATACCCGATGACATGAAGATACAAGAGTAGATTCGCCCGTCGCGTCATCTTGAATGAGTTTGTAGTTTTTGACAGGACCCAGGAATTGTGTTGTGATGGTGGACAGCGCCGACAGCTTCTGCAGTCCCACATGTTGACGTTGGTTTATGATGGTACTCCCAGACATTACTTCAAGCACCTGAAATTAAAATGATGAATGTGAAATATGCGAAACAACAAAAAGGAGGACATGCAACTAAAACTCTCAACTAGAGAACTATGTATTTTGCAGGAAGCTGATACTGCAGTGTTCCCCATTCCATGTTTCCCACAAAACTCTACTGAGATGATGGGGGCACAGGCAATTTCTATATTTTCTGTCATTACAATTTTTGAAAAACAATACTTTGTCATGACACTCTCAGCTGACATCATCGGCTAGCGGAACTTATGTTGCAACAATGGAATGCTACAAGAAAGTCAAATCAAAACATTGTATATCTCTATGCTCTGACCATTGGTGGGCAGCAAAAGTCACATGACCTGCTGAGCTCCTGAGCAGCCTTCTAATCACTTATTTTGGTATATGATTTTGTGTGTTTATGAATGAATTGTACATTTTGAAGCTAAATGTACAATTCATTATGCAAATATATTCTACAATTCA
>OMNZ01024725.1:0-14686 GCA_900303255.1 Lesueurigobius sanzi | reverse complement strand
AACAAATCCACACCTTTTCGAGCTCCTGCTCTTGAATGGTCTTGACCTCATCTCTGTCCTCACACTCATCTTCCTCAAGCATTTTCTTCTTCCTCCACTCAATCTCTGCAGCAGAAAGAGTACACACTGTACAGCTGTGGCTACAAAAACACACGTCTAAGCAGTACTTGCGTGTTTTACCCATGGCAGCCAGCGAGGGGGGGCCAGGCCAGTACTCTGTCTCGATCTTGGAGAGTTCGTTGGGATCCGGCCGCTGCGCTGCAGGGAACTTGGCCGAATGAATGACCCCACTGCCCTCAGCTTGTTTACTCATATCTGCACGGACATAGCAGCCAGAGTTAGGCTCGTTCCAATTCACCGGATTGTGACGAGCAATGAGCAGTGATCACCTTGTTTATAAATGGGAGGCTTTCTGTAAATATTTGTTCCATTATCTAGAACAACAAAAGCATACATTTATTTAATGAATAATGCTGTTCTGTATTATTCACAGAAGGCGTTTACTTTGGCTTTGAGAAGGGCTTTCAATTTGAATAGAGCAAAAATCATTCCAACATGGCTTTTTAATGTGACTTTACCTGGTGTGTGAAAATGGTGTAAATTAGCACTAATCTTGCGTTCAGCGTGTAGTTGTAGAGAGGATCCTCCAGGAGAGTCACCGTCACTCTCTGCTCTGTCTAACTTCACCTGAAACGCAACATGCTTCATATTATTATTATTGACAGAAATGTACTGTATATAAAACCTTTATTTTTCATAATTTGTATTTTATTCATTTTGCTCTAGACACTTTTTGTAGTTAGTAGTAGCAAGTGTGCAACAACAAATACTGAACTCAAACTGAGCTCATAATATACAGCTGTAACTTCCAGAAAATTCAGGGCAAGGACAGACAACTCATTGTGTAGTTGGGGTTGTGCATAGACGATTTCCAAAGTGTCATGTAGAGTTCATGTTCGGTTTAAAATGATCTCAGCTCGAATGTATAAAAAAATAATCCCCACTGGAGCACGGTGCAAATATATTTTGAAAAGGTGCATAGTTTTTACCTCTTGGGATCTTGTAGGAGATGTGGAAGGAGGAGACTGGGATCGCTGTAGACACATATGCATGTGTTAAACCTTTTGTACAACTGAATATTACTATTAAAAAGTTTCTAAAGGTCCCGTGGTAAACACCTCTCGGCGTGGGGCGTCCAGAGGGGAGAAGGTAAGATGAGGCTGGTAAGTCATCATGTCCGGTCTCTCCACCTGAAGTATGGCTTTGTCTCTGGGCAACGCTGCCAGGTCTCGGTAGCCCACCAGCTGATCATCAACACGCGCCTGCACCAGAGAAACTGTTTCATCAGGTATTGCCTCACAACCTGACAGATATCACCATCATTTCTTTATTTGAGCAGTTGGGTTAATACCAAAACAAAAATATACAGCAATAGAAGAAAAAACAACACCACAATGCCCAAAAGTAGAAGGCTGAAGCAAGACGCTTATTTACGCCTACCCCTGAATTACTTACTACAATTTTCTGTGACTATTGTTTACATTCAGTAACATAAATTGAATTATACTCGTAAGCAGATCACTACATTTATAATACATACTGTATATACAATTATACACTCATCCCATATATACATAGATTTAAACTTCTGTTTACATTCAGTAACAGAAGTTGAATGAATATCCGTTATGCAAAGTACTACATAATATGTACAAATATACAATGATACCATATAGATATATATGAATATAGTTAATCTGTTTTGTAGAGCAGATCTTACTGTGATGCCAGTGGCAGGAGACCCTGGGGTGCTTGGGCCCCTGGAGGAGGGCAGGTTAACTGGGGTGAGCCGGCCCTCCACCTGTGACACCATCACGCTCATATTACAAATTGTTATTACAACATATACAGTTGTGCTCATAAGCCCTTTTTAATCTTTTGGCCTTTTCATAGATTATGAATGATAACACAAAACTCTTTTTTTCCACTCATGGTTAGTGGTTATTGTCAAAGAACTGAGTTTACTCTTTTGAAAACATAATGAAACAGAAACTACTCAAATGTGCCTGATCTAACGTTTACATGACCTTCAACAACTGCCAGGAAAATTGTTCAGGAGCAAAGAAAAACTCACTTCAGCTGAAATACAGGACTCTCTGACAAAATTGGACTCTCTGACAGAATGTATGTTTGTTTCAAGATGCACAATATGTAAACTTTTAGGACATTTGGCTCGTTTCTAGTTGAAAAGTGCAAACAAACAGGTTTTGACAATAAATGGCTTCACACAAACCACTAACCATGAGTGAAATAAAGGTTTTTGTGTTATCATTCATATTCTACCCTGACATTCTGCCATGGGATGCAAACTTGTGAGCACAACTGTATGTATACGTATACAGTATACACTGCAAAAAAAAGTAAAGGGAACACTAAACATTACATTGTGTTGTTCAAGTGGTTCCCTTTATTTATTTTAATTACTATACCTTCTGCATGGCTGGAGAGATCCGTTCCCTCACTGTAGTTTTAGCTGGCTGTAAAAACAAAAACATGATCACACACTGAATGTGAGGAATACACAATCCCTGTACACATCCCTGTTACATCCATTACAACATTGAAAAAACACAAACATTATTTATTGTTCTCATTAAAAGTTTCAGCTGGTGAGTGTACAAAATAAGTGAGGAGACACTTCAGTGCTGACATAGTTATCTGAAGAGTTAAACCTGCTGATGAAGAGGCCTCACCTCTCCAGGTTATATTGAACGCTAAAGTATCTTTCAGTGCACTAATGGATTGTATTAGGTGCTTTAGAGCTGCACTGAGAACAAACCATCCTTTCAAACAGATGCACCACATCCCCTGGGCTTTTGCTGCAGTGATGGGGACAAGGAGAGTGTGTGTAAAACTACACTGATCAGATTGAGGCAGGCTGTTATGGAGCCTCCTCCGGGGACAGTGGCTGGGGGGCGGTGGCCGGCCAGCAGGAACAAACCTTATGTCTAAACAAGTTTCCACACATGTCTGACTATATGTTTAAAGTTGAGGATATCCTCTGTTGGAAAACCACCACGTCCTGAATACCCCTCTCCCCCTCCATGAGGACTTCTGTGGACACCTCACTGGACCTCGTCTTTCATCTGCTCCTCTCATCTCCATCGTTCGTTCTCTCTCACTTCTACCCTCTCTCGAGTGTCCACTCTTTTCTATGGGACTTTATCAGCAAGCCCAGACAGGCCAACGCCCAGGCCATCCTAAACAGTTATTGCTGTGGTTACACTCCTCCCTGACTGCACAGAATCAACAGTACACTACTGTGAGCTTTACTGTACTTCACGCTCACTTTAAAAATAAATGACTGAAGTCCCATACATCAGACTTAATAGGGCCGATACACCCATCTTACCAAAAACTAGAAGATGAAAGCAAGCACAGTGAGTTATATGTGTCCAAATAAATGAACTATTGCCACTACTTCTAATTATTAACCTGTATTCAACATCAGTCACCTTTTCACTTTTACTAGCCTATAATACTACATTACAGATACAAAATACCACCAAATACAGAAGTAAAGAAGTCTATACAATTTACAAGGGGTGATAACTGGCTGTAACTACTTAATAATGGAAATATTTCAATTTTGCCTTGTGTACATTCGGGCTTGTTCACAAGTTTTACAAGGACTCAGATCTCAGAAGTGTTAAGCAATGCTGTGTGGCCAGGGGAAGAATCAATTTGGCCCATAATAAAAAGAAAACGACACATTAACGCCTCTAAATGCGGTTCGGTCTTCATAACACTGACCACATGAGTGACAGTGTCCTTGTCCTGCGGCCTAGTCACCAGCCGTTCATGTGCCTGGGCCTGGTGCGTAATTGCGCGGATGAAAAGAGGAGGGTGAGCAAGTGGCCCTGATCCATCCGTATGCTCCAGCCACCAACGGGGATAGAAACCAAATGAAAACACATGCAGTATTAACACCAGTGTAATGAAAATGCACGCCTCTTACCTCCAAACGACAGCGAAAAAACGGCGATACGCTTAAGCGCTTGAGGTGAATGCATCCGGAGGACGCTCAGCGGATGAGGACCGAGGAGGAGGCGGAGGTGGAGGAGGAGGAGGAAGGGCAGGAGGTTGCTGCTGTGTTAATTCAGGAATGATGTGAGCGCTGTCTTTGGCCACGCGAGCACCGGGGAAAACACAAGCCGTTTCTCTGTGGCTTCCCGAGGCCACTCCGCTCTATATTGGGAGGGGAAAACAATCAGGGTCCTACATGCTATTGCATAATATCCAACAAACTCGAGCACGCTGTTATCGAAATAGCTAATGGCAAACAATTTAAGATGAAATCCATTTAGAGTGTATTTTTTTTGTAACGATTATTTCAAGAAATTATAATAATAATAAATAGGCTAAATAAAAATAGTGAGCGGAAATGTAAAATTATTTGCTTTGCCACCAGATGGCAGCAAAACAGTAGTACCCTATGTATGAGCATGACACGTAAAACTCCCCGGTAATTATTGATGTTTAGTTACTCACAGTCCATGTTTGAAGGATATAATAATAATAACGGATACTTTCACGTGTAGAATAGACAAATAAATTGCTTGACCGTTTTACATTTGGTTTTTGGAGTCCTCAAGATGCCAAAATGGAGACGTGGCTCTTTAAGAGGTGACGTCGATAGCGTTGACAAAGAGTAGTAACTGTCAAGATATGTATTTCTACTGTGTAACTCATCACAATATTCCTTGAAAATTGTATGCAGGTTATGCAAACTTAACCATAATACACCATTACAGGTCTGCTGTTTTTGGTGTATCTAAATATATAGAGTAGTTAAATAAATACATCAAGCGAGTGTTTTGATATTTGAATAACGATCTCGTATTACGAGTACATCTTTGGTTTAAAAAAAAAAAAAAAAAAGAGAAAAGAAAAATGGCGGCGGACAGTGGATTGGCAGCTCTGGTAAATATTTTGTAATCTCCAGTTTATCGGAATGTACTTTGGAAAATACTTGAATGCAATGGATTTTGACAAACCAAACCTGCAAATTTACGGGTTTAATTGCGGAAGTAAACGCCACAAAAATGGATTTGTAACCGTTTGACAAGAACACGTGCATGTTTTTCTCACGGCGCCAACACGAGCTCAATAATTCAACCATGTGTTAGTTCTGTTCCTTCAGAGAGTGAGGTTTACATAATGTAAGTCATGTATTAATGGATTTGTCCTTTTTTTCAGGGGCCAGAGGGAGCGTCAGCCGCGGCACATGCTCTGTCTCTCCCTGCCGATGCATACGGAAATGATGTACGTGTGTCTCCATTCACTAGTTTATTTATTGTTAATAGCCTAGTTTAATAGATTTATTGCACGTGAGGTTTACATCTGAAACAGTGAACACGGCATATTAATGAAGAAGATGCAATTCTAATTCTAACATTTCCTTATATATTAAGTGAGAATGGGTTACAACTGTAATAAAAACAGTCAAATTATTAGTAACATCCCTTCTTAACTCTATGATTTGTTTGCAGCCACGTCTTGAAGCCATGTGGGCGATAAAGGCTTCAGAACATGCAGAAGTTTATTTTAATGTAAGCATTTATTTTTTTCATACAAACTTTACACATTGATTTTTTTTGTGTGGAGACTGTATAGACCCTTTCGCTGCTTACATCATCAGTGACGTCAGCTGGAGGCAGGAAGTGAGCAAGAGAAATAAACTTAAACTTGTGATAAGTGTAAAACTGAAAATGTTGTCCTGTTGGGGTTTAAATTGAAAGTAAAAGAGGAATGACATTTGAGACGATAAAATAAGGTTTTATCTGATATTTACAACAACAGTTAAGACATTTTGTTTGTTGTTACTATGACAACAGCTACAATGGAAATAGATAGGAATCTAGCTTTCCGCCTCCAGCTAAGCCCGGAATGTTTACAAACAATGAAAGGGTCTATTAATCCTCTTCCCTGTATAGACCTTTCTCAGTCATGTGACTTGGAATGGAATGCCGGCCTGTTGGTTGGCATTCCGCTGATTTTCTCCACCCGCTGCATGTTATTAGCTCTTCTTTACAATGGCGTTACCGGTCTTGGCGCTCTCCAAGACGGTTCAGCACTTGAGTGGTCAGGTCAGACAACGATATCTGAACAAATGCTCGTTTGTGGGAGCTCAGGACCCGTCATGTGACTTTTGCTGCCCACAAGACTCTGATTGGTCAGAGCATAGAGATATAGCATGTTTTAATTTGAATTGCTTGCAGCAACCCATTGTTGCAACATAAGTTCCGCTGCTGATGATGTCAGCTGAGAAAGGTCTATACCAGTCTGGTGTTTATTTTCCAAAACATTGAAACACAGAAGACTTAAAGGGACTATACCTGATTTTTTTCCTAGGAGTGGAATGAAATTAGTTTTTTCTTTTTTAGTATGTTGCAAACTAAAAAAAATAAAGCATTTATTGTCAATTTCATAAGTTTGCAGGCTTACTTATGAAAGCCTGCAAACTTATGCAGTGACCCCGCCAGTTGTACAATGTGCTTATAAACTCATCTCTAAGGAGAAACAGGATTTTAGAAATGAGTTTGGACCACAACTATTCAATTATTTTACTCGCTCCCTCTTCTGTTATTTGTAAAAATCAGGTATAGTGCCTTTAATTATTCAAGTCGTGCCATTTCATTAGTTAAAGTCACGCATTTGACTGTCTTTAGCTCATATCGTCTGTGGACCCCAAATTCCTGAAACTGACCAAAGTTGATGACAACCTTTACACGTCGTTTCGAGAAACCTTCAAGGATCTTGATATAAAAGTGTTGAAAACAGAAGATCTTAAATCAAATGAAGCAAAAGAGGTAAGAGAAGGCTTTATATGAACATTTATATATTATTGATTTCTTCATGAAAAGGTGTGTTGCAATTTCGCAGAGGTGGCGGCCTTTCTGCAACCAGTTTGAAGGAATTGTTGAAGATTTCAATTACGGCACCCTTCTTCGCTTGGACTGTGATAAAGAATACACAGAGGAGAACACATTATTTGGTTTGTTGACTGTAAAAAGTGTTTGGAAATGAAGTTAACTCACGTCTAATCTTTCCTTTCTTGATTGCAGCCACAAGAGTGCAGTTTTATGCCATAGAGATTGCCCGCAACAGGGAAGGCCTCAACAACACAGTGTTTAAGTCTAAAAGCAACAGATAAGGAAATGCGCCTGCCTTCCTCCTAAAGTAAAGTCTTTTTGATTTGCTGTCAGTCGTGTTGACAAGTGTTTCAGCAGTACTCAAGGGGCCTCATTATGCATATTGAATGGCCTACATTAAATTGAATTTTGTTGCCTTCCAATAATGGTTAACTTTTTATTTTAGTCTTGAAACACTAATAAAATTTGTATCCATTTGACTTCATTCTGTTCTTTTTCATAGCGGGATACCAGTTACCGTTTATGGTCTTTGAGATCATTTGACATCATGCCTGTGCTGTTTTTCTCCAATTTGCACATCTTAATTGTATGGTGAAGCCAATTAGTACATGGAAAAAGGATTATGAGTAGGATATTTGGTGTGCAAGTCTCTCCTAGGACAGGAACAGGCACAGATAAAAAGCCAGGTGAAGTTAACTGTAAAAATCAGTGAGGTTTATTTGCAGTCACAATGCTTACACTATATGTAGCAGACATCCAAACAACTCAAACAACTATTCACTCTATGGATCCAACATTCACATCAGGGACACAAACCAAAAACATAGGAACTCAATAAACATCCATGAGTGCTGACAAGGTTAGAAATGAGCTAGTTGTCACACAAAGTTAGCAGCAACATAGTAGAGTAACAAGTTGCTAATATACTCTGTATCATTCAGTTTCCTTTTAGACTGCATCGAACTTCTACAAAGATTTGACGCAATATTCTTCAGATCTTTAAAACGAGTGGGTTCCTTCACGGGAGCTCTAGTGACATTACATTTACTGCTGGCACCCATACAAGCCAGGGACGTTACAGATCCTATATTGGCGCAGGCCGTTGTGACTGAGCCCAACGTTGTTCTGGGTTCTAGCTGTGGCAGCACCATGGGACTCCACATACACACAAGGCATCAGAGTCACTTCACACAATCAAAGACAACATAAATCTGCAAACACACGCTGCAGGATTATCTCCTCTTTACAGGGCAGTCCCAAAACCTGGTCCAAGGAATCCAGAGTGTAAACAAAATGGTTGAAACTGCACCCAGCCTACCAGAGGAAAACATGTAGCCGTTACCATGTTGCTTACACATTAGCCATTACAATTTATTTAGGGAAAAAGCAAGTGTTTCACAGAAGGCCTTGGAGTGGGTCTAACGTTTAGCATTTGCTTTGAGCAGAAAGACAGTTAACAGGCCAGCAAAGGAACTTTGGACCGTGCTGAGTCTGCTGCTGCAAAAGGGAAGTGGCTATATTTACATTAAGATCAATATGATACTCAAATGTACAACATGAATGCTCTGAATATCCCTTTTCTATTAGTGTGTACCTCGTGCCATTTAAGTGCTTGTGTGGCTGCAGTTCAATTCACTACCTGATGACCCACCCACTGTGCCCCCACCTCCTGTGGACAATTTGCTCCATACGCAGACAGATATTTGCACTAACTCACTACAACTGTAAAAAGCCCAATCACACATTTTCAACTCAGCTGTGTCTTAAATTTCGATCATTATAAACATTGTTCAAAATGTTACGAAAAGAAATGTACACTTGGTTTGTATTTTTCTATACAAGGCAGGCAAAAGCGGATTACTACATTTACCAGCCCCCCTCCCACACACCCCTTTCTGAACCTAGCACACTTAGGAGTGCCGATACATGCGAAACATCCTTCCCAATGTACCCCTCCATCCTCAGCATGACCAGATGAATGGTCTTTTAGACCAATACAGGCTGGCTTTAAAATAGATCTGTATATTTATATATGCTTTATCAAAAAGGTGAAGAGGGCCTGTCCGAGGGAATGGGCTAGTGAGAACATAGAAGCAATGTGGTTTATTGACTGAATTTAGCTTAGGTCCCCATTAATTGCCGAACACGCAGCAGTTCAAGTTGGGGTGAGTTTGGAATCCCTAGGCATCCTGGCCCAAGAGAGGGGGAAGGCTGATGTGGAGAAGGGCAGCGGGGTTCAGTGAGGGGTAGAAAGACGGTGGATTAGCGAAGGAGAGCTCTGGATGTGTGTGTCAGTCTGCCCAGTGGAATGTCAGCTCATCATGTCGTTGCTGTTGACCCCGTATGTCGAGTTCTTCATGCTGTCGTTCACTTCCCTCCTGAAGACGGAAAGGTTCTGTGTAAATCTATACAAGAGAGAAAAAGTGTTAGTTTTATTTCTGTACTTTGCAATTTTTACTTTTTCAGACACCATAATCTGCAAATTCACCTGTCCCGATTCTTTGTCAAGAGATTGCGCTCTATTCCCTCCATCAAGTTTTCAAAACACAAGTGCATGGCTTGCTGCTTCTCTGGAGGTTGACTGTTTACGATGCTGTTCCTCAGGTCAGCAAAATACTGAAGCACAAAATGAAAACATTGGAATGAAAAGCAACATCAACAATGTAGTTCAATGTGGGGTTGATTCTTTACCTTCTCATTTAGTAGAATTAGACCCAAAAGCGGCCGCGACATTGACCACTGGTTTCTACAGTCTTCAAATATGATAATGTTTAAGACCGTGGACAGCATCTGCAAGTGACATGTTCTTAGTATAGCACAGTATAATTAATGACTAAACATTAGTGTAAGAAATGAGAAAACAATACGGTTTGTCCTCTTATGTTGACAAAGAATATCCAAACACCATGTTTTATTTTTTCCTTCATAAAATGACCAACCTGCTGAATCATCTCTGGATGCTGCTGCATGATGTGTAGAAATCTGTCATCTGTTGCCATTGGCGTGGGCCTCTTCTTTGTGGACCGAGACAGCTGCTTGAACAAGTAGGTTACAATGTGGTCCAAACTGGAGCAGCAGCCTGTGCACACCATTGTATCTGAAACACAAAAAACATTGTATTTATACACATGCCCATAAAGGTGTACTACTGGTGAAGAGACAGTTGCCTACCAAGTGCAGTGAGCCCTTCTGAGATCGAAGACAAGATGTACATGACTACGTGCGGTTCCAAACTGGCGATAAAATTCATATGGTCCTGTGTCAGGACTTCCAGCAAAGAGTAGAACGACTGACTAAGTTTAGGGTAATCCTGTGGAAAGGCAAGAAGCAGTCAGTGTGGCCAACCTAAAGTAAACGTTTTAGTGAGATAAGCTTGAAAAAGTGTTTTGTATTTACTAGTAAGTCACTGTGTGGGATGGACAGCAGCAGTTTGATAAAGGTTTGTAGGGCGTTGTCCAGAGCGTCGTCCCCGTATAGCCGGAAGACACCGAAGTTGACGTAGTTGCCACTTAGCACCGCTTTGAGCATCGCGAAACATACGCTGACTCCCTTCAACTTCACACTGTACACTTGGTCTTTTGGAACTTCACCTAATGTCAGGATGCGGTTACCTAATGGGAAAGACATGGCACGAGACAACTCTTAACTTTGAAAGGCAGCTTCCATCGATGCAGTGAAGTCAAGTGGAGTGCTTTTCAATACCATAAGTAGTGATCATCTTGCTAGTTTCTCTGAAAAGCAGGATGCCATTTGGTGATGACACGTCGAACTGTAACCTCTGAGACCTACGAGAAGAAAAAAATGCATTGGCTTTATAAAATTTCTCTTTCACTAAATCCTCATTGAGATGTCGCCATCTTTACCGATTGTGAACAAGCTCAGCCATTAGCTTGAGAACAGGTGTGGTACACGCAGGGTCATGGTACCAAAGCTCTATGGCTCGCTGTAAAATGGGCATATAGGCTGGATATCTGCAGCCAAATGTTAAAGAAATCTAAAACACAGCTCGATTCACTCGTTTTCAATGAAACATAAAACATTAAGAAGGATACATCCAATCAAAAAGCATCATAAAGCTGGTTTTGGCGTTAAAGGCAAAAGCAATGCCTCGCAGATCTCTGACCAAACCCACTAATGTGCGCTAGACAAAAAAAAAGACAAAAAGTTAATGCACAAACACACAAAAGTGTTCGTAATAGTGAATTACCTTGGCCTCCTGCTCGTTGAAAGTGTTTGTACTTAGCATTTGGGCCACAGTTTCAAATGCAGCCGTTAAGGGGAGCATGAATTGTTCAAACTGATCTTCATCTTCACCTGCAGGACATGTAGGAAAAAAAAACTTCAAAGATTTGCCAAAAACAACAACACAAAAAGATCAGAACTGTAGGTACCTAGATCGACCATGAGGAGGCGCCCTAGAGCTGTGTAGAAGGTGGTCCTACACCGCATGTCACTGAGATTAGACTGGTTGTTGACTCCCAGGAAGGAGAAGTGCTCACTCTGACAACAAAATTTAAACGTCAAAGCAAGAGGGGAAACGTACAATATTCCTCCCTTGAGAATCACCTGATTCTATGTCCACTGTTCCTCATTTTGAGAAAACAGAGTTAGAAAAGTCGGATCTCTGATATTTCAAGAGTTATCGATCATCTTTTGTGTGGAATGTTGTTGACTGGAAGGTACCCTAAACAGAATTGTTAACATGTTCTAAATCTCCATAGGCTTAGAGATCTAACAAGTCAAAAATAGACATAGAACCTTCTGATTCCGGGAATCGTAAGCTGCCCCTGGTCCACAAGTTCTATGTCCAACATTGGACCTGGTGCCTTTACAGGTTTCACTTACCATCGAAATCAGGAAGCTCCATGTCCTCCAGAGTTGTTTTTAAACAAAGCTATGAACAAACTAGGAACGTTTTAGCAGTGTTGGGGAGAATACTTTGAAATTGTATTCAGTTACAGAATATTGAATACTTGTCTTAAAATGCATTTTGTAACAAATACAGTTACTTTGCCCAATCAGTGTACTGTATTTTGAATACTTGGAATACTTTCACCTTGATTTGCAGTATATTTTTGTATAAATATGGTGAAAGATTAAAAATATGTACAGTAGCAACACTTTTACACCAACTGTTCTCTGGCTCTTTTCTTTCCCTCTCTTCTTTATTTCTCCCTTTCCGCTTCCTCTCTCTTCCTCCCCTGTCTCTTTTTCTCTCCGTCTCTCTTCTTTCTCTCTTTCCTCTCCCTCTGTCTCTCTCCCTCTCCTTCCCCTCTGTCTCTCTTCTTTCTCTCTCTGTCCCTCTTCTTTCTATCTCCTTCCCCTCTCTGTCTCTCTCCTTCCCCTCTCTGTTTCTCTTCTTCCTCTCTGTCTCTCTCCTTCCTCTCTCTGTTTCTCTTCTTCCTCTCTGTCTCTCTCCTTCCTCGCTCTCTCCACAGAACTACCCAAATTGAAAGGAGTGCCACTCAGGACATAGAACTAAATGTTTCTGGGTGTGAATGTGTGTAGATGTTTAGCACGGAGCTAAGCACTTTGGGACATGAACTTGGATGATTTTAGAAGGTGCTGGTATGCTTAACTCTTTCAAAATGTAACTTTCTGCGAAAAGTGGACATAGAACCAGCTGATTCTCAAGGGACGAATTGTTTGAAAATGTTTTTGTGAACTTACTGTGTGGTTATTGAGCATGAACTGCACCGCACTGAGCTTGACCAACTTCCGCACGCTACTATACGTGCACTTGAGTCAAGGGAAATAACTTTAGCTTATTAGACTTCAAAGTTAGTGCTAAATTCGTTTTAAATTTGTTTTTATAACAGACAAAAGGATATCCTAAAGAAAGATCATTCAGGAGCTGAAGAGTCTTCGAGGTAATAGGTTCACACTGGCCCCAATACTTCAAATTGGTAATGCTGTGAAGAAAGTGCGGTCACAGTTAAACATGGCCTAAATAAACAATGTTCATGGTGTGAATTTAGTTAAACTGGTACTCACATTTTCCCAATAAAGACACTGAGAACCATAGTTTCATCATTTAACCCTAAAACCTCTGATAGTCGTCTGTAAAGCTAAAAAAAACAAAAAAGAGACATCAAAATGGTTAACACTGGTTAACAAGGGCTAACTCTAACTCCTAACATTACAATCTGCAAATCTTGATAAAGAATTTGTACACCCAAAACATAAATCTAAAAAGGGGCACAGGTAAAGGTAGTAATGTCTAAAGTCAGATGCACACTGCACAGTTTTGTTTGTCTTTTCGATGGTGATCTCCAGAGGTTGATTCTCTGAAACTCAAAAGGGAAAGGGGGAAATGTTTTTGAGGCCGAGCGCTGCTGTTGTTTCAAAATATTAAACACGGCTCATCTTTGGTTAAGACCATTAGAATTTGTCTTGGACTCACTGTAAGCCCGATGGCAGATAAATTCCACACAATGAGTCTTTTTTTGCAGACAGCCAAAATGGTAAAGTGTACACCTGTCTGGATCCACACTAAAGGACACAAGTGACCTGTCGCAGTCACAAGCAACAGCAAAGTCACACAGCTACTGTATACTCCCAACTTCTTGTTGCAATTCAAAATGTCAAAAATACATTAGTAACAATATTGTCACTAAGTATTTCTACTCATAAAATAGTGAGTTAGGGGGCGCTAATGTCACACCAGACAGTCACAAGGTTGTTGTTTTTTTTGGATTCGCTACTTATCTGAGGGTGACAAAATGCAGGTTCTGTCCAGAACAAAAACAAAACAAACCGTCAGTCTAGTGTGTGGGACATGTTAGACTTGACAGTGATGGAGCATGAGCCCTCCATGAACATAGGTCTTGTCAGCATCAAGTGAAAGCATTGTGGGTTAAGGAGCTTTTCAGTTCAATCAACTTGGACCCATGGGACCCACAGACAGTGGCTACGTTTATATGCGGACCTAAAGTCTGAGCTTAGTCCGATACATGGATATCTATTATCTGATTTCTTTCTGATCTTTCACACTAATGCAAATGAAAACCAGTAACACATTAAAAGTAACAACTAAAGTAACAAAGACAACATGAAATAAATCCCACATTAGAGAAAGAGAAATCTCAGTGTGCAGCGGATGATCGAGAGGTTAAAGGGGCTATACCTGATTTTTGTCCTAGTAGTGGAATGAAATTTGTTTTTTCCTCCTTTAGTATATTGCAAACTTAAACATTTGTGGAAATAATACTGTACATCTAAATATAAAGCATTCATTGTCAATTTCATGGTTTGCAGGCTAGTTTTATAGTATTTCTATGACTATGACCCAAAAAAAGTCACCCTGCCAGTTGTGAAATGTGCTAATAAACTCATCTCTAAGAAGGAAACAGGATTTAAGAAATGTGTGAGGAAAGTTAGTTTTCCTGCTTCTGATGGTTTGCCGATTGTCTCTAGCGGCTCTTCAGCCTTAAATGGATTCTAAAGATAAATCAAAGTTTGTGCTTTTTTAATTTCTTTTGCTGAGATCACTGCAATGACTAAAAAAATAACACAGTTAACTGGGTTAGAACTAGGGCTGGGTCCCGTTAAACGATATCAGTATGGTATCGAAAAAATAATGAAGGTACTACCGGTATTGAAAAATAAACTGGTACCGAAAAAATATTTATCTTTAGAAAGCAAATTTCTCTTCCTGGTGGGTCTTGAGACTGCACTAAAGAAAGGGCTAAGGTGTTTCAGCTCAAATAAATGATAAAAACACTAAAAGAAACAGTATTTATAGAATAAAT
>OMNZ01024724.1:9523-27041 GCA_900303255.1 Lesueurigobius sanzi | reverse complement strand
TATAGTCCCGTGGCGCCAAATTTTGGAGAAGTTAGAAGCCACAAATCTCTTCCAAGTTGGCTCTGGATCTGCTACAAACCAGTCTCCATCATCTACAAAGTCCGCCATTGCAAATGATTCTGTGCACTTTGCGCGAAGCACGTCGTTGTTCTGTTGCCGGAAGTGAGTGGAAGGAGGCATCTCTCGGGGGGAAGCTAACTGCGCGGAGGCCGAAGCACTCCTTAAACTATAGTGCCCCCTTTTTTCCGCTTAGAAAATTGACAGTTTTAATTTTGTGTAACTATACTTTGAACGTGTAACTACTGACATAACCCTGTTTAAATAGGGGAAACTTGGAAGAGATTTGTGGCTTCTAACTTCTCCGAAGTTTGGCGCCACGGGACTATACTGTAGAGGCAAAATGCTAACAGCGTCTTTGAAGCCACGCACAAAGACCAGACAGCCACGCATCGCCTCATCTAAGCCCAGGTTAGAACATATGTATGCATGTAAAAGCACTGAACTATTCCTTTAAGTATAATTGTGTGTTTCCGTGAAAATGTTGCATAATGTGTCATATGCGCGTTAAACAGGTGTATACTTCAATGTGAGGCTTGTTCCGGCATCAAATGCAACGGACAGCTCATAACATTTCTGTTTCAACTTCACAGAGATCAAATAGACTCATTATGAAATTAGACAGAATCTTTGACTTCTCTCCCTTCCCATCATGCCTCCCTCCATCCACCTAACACCTAACTTAAATGCATTACTAAAGCACGTTGAAGTGATCTCGAAAGTCTAAAATTGCAGACAAACAGAAAATGATGAGGAGTGCATACCCTCCACAGTTTTAACTTATTGTTTGTCATGAGGGTTCAGATTAAGTTTTCTGCATGCACGCTACATGTACGTGAATAGACAATAAAGCTTCAGACATTGACCTCAAATCCTCTGCCAAATTGCTCAATAAATCATAACTAAAGTTTGTGTACTGTAGATAAAGCCTCAACATATTTTTTGCGGTTGATTGCGACGACCCCGACGCGACTCCCTTGAACCCTGAAACCGAAGTCACAATAACTGTGTATGACAAATAATAAGCGCTAAAGGAGAGTAAGTGAAATCACAGCGCCTGTTCCCGCCGCCATCACTGCGATGCGGGCGCCCTGAGCTTTGAGCTGACAGAGTAGTTCTATACGTTTAGCATAATGATGACATGACGGCAGGGAGCGCAGAGATGAAGAAAAGTGTCCTGCGTGTCTTCTTTGATTTAGCTCAATCTCATCTATTTAAGACCGAGCCCTGTATTTGCTCAGTGAACACAACAAGGGCAACATCAAGGGGGGACCTGCCTGGGAGTACAGTGGCTCTCTCCGGATAAGACGACGCACTGATGCCCGGCCTGTCTGTCAAATAACTGTGATTGGGAACACTTTGTGCTCTCCGCTGGAGTTGTAAATGATTATTATCAGCACAAAGGGCCGCCTTTATTCTAATTACCTTGTAAATAAACTTGCTTGTCATTACTTTTCAAACCAATTACAGGCTGCCTAATGGAAGCGCTTAATTAGCAGACACTCTACCGGAAAAAAGAGACATTGGAAGAAGAAAGGAATGAATAGGGAAAAGGCTAGAGGAGGGACGGCATTCACTGGGTAATTATACAGTCATCATGCTTTTGCTCCATCTGATGCGGGTTTTGCAGTGGCCCCACAATAGGCACCGGACCTCTCGCTCGCCCCGCTGTCTGTTAAGCGCAAGGCGGACAATGGAGCGCTCCGCAGGCGGTGACCCTGCCCCCTAATAGTGCGGTGGTAGTGGTGGTGCTCACAGCTGGAAGACAGGAAGAAGAAAAACACGGGAGGAAGGGTAGCAGCCCCCTTGACGCTCCAAAATCTTCATAATCTGCCAATACTCCGGCAACATCAAACGCATTAGCACATTAGGAATAACACTGGCATCTGGAAAATTGCTGCGACAATGCTGCTTTGTTTGCTTTGAGAGAGGAATTTTAATTTGTATTCTTACTGTATCAAAAACAGAAATCTAAAAATCCGGATTTCGCAGACTCTGCGGCAGCCTTGAGGGAAAATGGCAGCCATTATGCAGACAAACAAAATAAAAGTGATTTGTTACTGACATTGATAGTGCCATGTTTTGGATAATAGCGGGGCCTTTATATTGACAGTCAGAGCAAGTCACCATTGTCATAATTAGAGTCCATTTTCCTTGACAGAGCTCTGAGAAAGAAGAAATGTCCTTCTGTCATTAGCAGAAAATGTTCTAGCCCTGGTTACAGCCTTTCAAAAGGGCTGTGACTAAGAAACAGATGGAGAATCTTGGTATAGTGTTTTTTGGCTTTCGAACGAACACAAAAGCGAACATGAATATGTCTATAACAAGAAAAGTGGTAAATAACATTTGATATGGGATATTTTGTGCTTTTAGCTTTTATTTGCCAGGGAACAGGGTGAGAAACTCGAGGACAGACTTGTACATGAACCAAATACAAGTTGAATAAACTGAAATATCACTATAATGCGACTTTTTCATGATTCCAGAAAACCTCACAAGCGTAACACATGAAGAAATCTTTTGCACTCTCACTTTTTGTTTTCTGGGACATCAGATTTCTGTTCCTCTTGCAATAATATTTGATATTTTATTTCTTTCACCCCACATTAGCTGTTCCCAAAATGTGCTTCAGAGCGAAATACTAATTTACCATTTTCATTTTGTTTTCATCCTCTTTTGTAACTTCCTTCCTAACTACCAGTTCCGTTAGCTACATCAGTGTTTCCCAACCAGGGGTACCAGGAGAGCTTAGCAGGGGGTACTTGGAATCATTTCAGATAAAAAAGAAATTGTATTTTTGATTATTATGTTCAAAGAAAAGATATTTTTAAAAAGAATAATTGTATAGAGTGAGAACTTGAGAGTATTTAGTGTCTTTTAACTGATAAATTTGAGTTTTAGTCATCACTTTCTCACTAATCAGCAAAACCATCGTAGCAGGGGGTACTTGGAGTATAAATGAACTGCCCAAGGGGTACGCAAGACAATAAAGGTTGGGAACCACTGAGCTACATGATTTTGACAAAATCCAGGTATAGTTCTGTAATACACCCGTTTAGATCTGGTGGTACGCAGAGACCTCAATATTTTCTAAAATGGTTATTGGTGTGAAATTTTGAAGAACCACTGGTCTAAATGGATAAAATACAGGGGGACGTATTGCCCCACAACATCCAGAAAGATGCCAAAAATATGATGTCAAATGCCAACAGAGCAAAAGGCCTAAACAGCTATATCTGGAGCTGACAGAAGTGGTGACCCAAACCGCACAGCGCACCTGAGAAAGCGCGAGAAAGAGAGAGTGATTATAGCCACATTTAGGGCTGAGGAAGAAATGTGTGTCACTCAAAGTTACCAATAGACACGAACGGACCAAGGGTTACAGCGAGTTTGGGGATTTCATATAAAATTCTGCCGCCGTAATTGTGTCCCAGCTCTTATCCCAAGCTGCATCGAGCACTCGTTTGGCGACACTTTCAGGCCGTCTTATCTGCTGCCATTCTCTCTCCCTATCCGGACCCAATCAAATTTGCTGTGGCTAGGAAAGGGACAGGCAGCGTTAGAGAGAAATACAGCGATGATAAGGGCGGGGAGCTTGTATTTTTTTAAATGTGAGAGAATTTTTTTTCTAATTTGAAATGAACAGTTTGCTTGGCATGCTTATCTTGCTTTCATTAGTGGGCTGTCATACTGTGAAGGCAGCCACAGAGTGCGGCTGGAGTGCAGGCAGCAGACAGGCTATTAGAGGAGTGGGCCTCACGCAGGTGGAAGAAAAGGCTTCGAGGCAAGGAGAGAAGGAAGAAAGGTTTTTATATGAAAAAAGACATGCAGCTGAGGACTTTGGAGTTAGTGAGTAAAAGTATAGCTGCTGGTTTAGGTGCGGTTACAGCAGGGTTAGATGGCATATCATAGCAGATGTGCCATCACGAGGATATGAATATTAATCTCCATATATCTCCCTGTTTCTTTGATGTAAATGAGCTGACTCAGAGTATTCCTAAATTTTAATCACATTTTGCTGTGACATTTCAAAGTCAATTATCTGGTTCCTGCCAAAACCTCAAAATGTCTCTTTTCTCCGTGTTCCTCCTTTCAGAAAAGTTGCCAGCTTCTCATAATTCTTCAGAGCAGTATGACAAAAGACAATCTTTTGATGTCACTTATTGACAGTTCTGCTTGTTCATTAGCATTTATAATGTGATGTGTCAGCCCAGAGCTACATGTACTGAGGCGCCCACGCAACACATGTGCCTTACATGTGTGCCTTACGAGTGTGCCTTACGAGTGGTCTGAGCAGCCTGCTACCCTGTTAACTTACACTTTTTGTATAAGTTTTGTGTGATAGAAGAGCTCAAATGTATTCTTCTCCAGTAAACCTTACATAATGCAATGTATTATGCATTAACAATAATGGCTGCATGAGCCTTATACATAACTTTTGTAAACTTGGATATTTTTTGCGATTGTGTGCATTATTCATTCACAGTTCAGTCAAACTCCATAGGAGTTTTCATGTGGCCTTGGGCAAACTGAAGAAAGCGTGGCTACCAGTCTATGCAAATATGCAGGCCCTAACACCACCATTATTCACATATACACAGACAAGGGGTGTGAAAAGTACATTATATCCCAAGGAAAAAACAACATAATTTTAGTTTTAAAAAAAAGAAAAGCAAAAAGTCCAACTATAGTTAGAATGCAATATTTTATTAAGAATTGAACACATTTTCAGCATTCTGGTTAACTTTATAAATGTGTTCTGTTTTTGGCCACAAGGAAAACATCAGCTTTCACAATAACGACACAAAGTTTGTGCAGGAATTGTGTCAGTGTTGTCGTTTATGAGGGAGACTTAGCAGTTTGGCAATATGGCAACGCTGACCCAGAAGAATGTATGAAAAACTATAATAACTCAGAAGGCGCACAAAGTGAGGCTCGCTCAGTGAGCCGCTCTGCTTGGCATGATGATTTTTTACAGTGACAAAACATCCGCTCAATGCATCTACCGTTCAGTGCCAAACCCACTTTCTTTCTAACAGAAATAAGTGGGTACGGTTGAGCAGGCTATCCCTGTGCTACCCTTGACCACCCCCTAGTCACACCAATGCAGAAAGAATCTCCTTCTACTTTTTGGACAGAACCATATGGAATAAAAGGAGCTGAAGGATGAGAAAACTGTCAGAGTTGGGACACGAGTGCATAGCGCTAAGGAGGCCAAGCGGAGAGCACTAGAACATAATCACTAGGCCACGCCCACAACTTCAACCACAAAACTGTCCAGGTGACACTTTTAAAAATAATATTCTGTTGCTACTTCTCGAGATACATTTCCTACTGCTACAGCAACTACTAGCATTGCAATTAAGAACTATAGCTCTGGCGTGCGTTGGCAAAGACCGTTTTTGCAAGCGCAGTGCAGATAATATGAATTAACAGGATCTGAAAAGAGCATGAAGTACGTTTTTGTTCTTAGCCTGCAGTTGAGCTAAATTTGGGTATAAGGAGGTTCAAAAACGCAATCAGCCTATACAATTGCTTCATAGCATTTTTATCAAGTCGTGGCCGGGGGTTAGGATTCAGATTGTGAATAGGAGAGTTCGTGGATGCGGCAGGTGCTTGTGGATCTAATGTGACAGAGTGGAACAGATGAGCTAAAAGCAGGTGAAGGTTGGCATTGCACTACACAAGGCCCAGACAGCATCCAAAAACACAGACAGGGCCACGGGAGGACAGGCTGCTGATGGGGAGCGCTAAATGTGAAGTTAGTGTGAAGGCTAAGCTAAGTGCAAAGGGAGGCGGTGGCATCAATAGAACGGTGCTGCTATGGCAACCCATGTTCTTTATCAACTTTTAAAATATAGTAAGGAGATGATTGCTATTACACAACCTTTATACAACAGACCTCTTTATTACTGAAAATCTTTTAGTAGGCCATGAAAAATGAACAGTGGGCTCAGAAAATGTTATTTTGAGCGTGTTATGTAGCTGCCTGTTACTAAATCCATGAAAAATATACTTTGAGTTGATCCTGGACCGCTAGTAAACCATGCTATTTCAACAAAAAAAGAAAGAAGATTACTTGGGATTCTTCTTTATACCAATATATTTCCCTGAATGTTTGCAGATTGTGTTCCATGTTTTCAGAACAAAAAGAAAATGCATCTAATCCATGAAATAAAATAAGACTACACAAATAAATCATAGAGAATATTTGGGGAGCTACTTGTAAAGGACTGAACTATACTGGTTGGAGTTCGAACAGTAAAGTTTCATAATCACATTTTAAGTACACTATTGCTTTCATGGCCATATCGCCTTCGCAATGCCCAATTATTATTGTTTAACCGTGATGAAGAAAAATGCAGCCACTACACAAGCCTGACAGTATTTTCAGTAAGTAACAAAGAAACAGAACTAAAAGGCGCGTATGAAAATTTCCTGAACCAACTGCATGCAAAACCTACTTACCACTAAACTGGATCTCGGTTAGAATCCTGATCTGTGCATAATGGGCCAAATCCCAAAGAAGTTTTAAGCTTTGAGATTTTGATTCCCAAAAGTTGTGCATATACAGATGATGCTTAATCGTCCTGGATCTGTGCGAACCATTTTTCAGCTGGAAAGAAGCTGCCATCTTCCCTGGGCCCAGATGGTGTCATTACTGCAGTAAGGCTGAGTGATTATACACCGCTCGCACTGGGAGAAACAGTGGTTCACACTTCTATAGGCATCTCCCAGAGACACACCCATCTCAAATGTACTGACCAACTCTTTACCTAAAAGGACTGCTCTGCCGCGGTAATGAACGGGAATGAAACTAATTAGTAAAAACATGTCGGAATGTTGGCTCACTTCTCCCTTCTCCGGTGGTGAAGTGTGTTACCAAATGGCAGCATGCACCAGTTGGAACTGAGATAGAAATAGTAACTTTCAGATGGGTGGACAAATGGCTTATTCGACATTCTGCAGTGCCGTGCTTGTTTGAAATGCATTGCAAATTGCTTCTGTCCCTTAAAGACCTTCCTCCTCTCACTCTACATCAACACACACCGCTGCCTCTCCAGCTCTGTGGCTCTATCCTACTGTAGGAACATCAATGCTAGAACCAGAAGGAGCCGCCTGAGAGCAGAGAGCTTCCAGATTATGAGCTCGGAGAGAAATGGAGGAGCAATGCATGAAAAAAAAGAAACCATGCATTATTATTGGCATATAGGATTCAAAGATTACTAAAACATTTGTGATGGACGCAAAAGTTGATTTTGCAATACCCCCTCTCCCGTACAGTACATGTATTTACTTCATGCATAGTGCTATTGTTGAGCTGTTGCTAATTAGCACTATCTGAACGTATCTAATAAAGCGGCCAGTATCCTCTATCTCCATCTCTTTTTGTGCTTTGTTCCTTCATGGCTGTTTATTTTATATTTCTTTTTTACCTGTCCAAATGGATGGACATCTGAAAGAAGGGGGTATTTCTGGCTCTCATCCTTGGACAGTCATGAATAGAACCTTGGCGACACACACACAACAAAGAGGCGTTTCCAATCTCGGCACAGCGGTGGGTCGAGAGGGAGGAAACTGACGGGGTAGCATGGTCACGGCACATCAGCCTGCCTATTGTTGCCATGCGTTTTTGTCATTCCTGGCTCAGTGACGAGTGAGTGCCGGCTGGAGTAATGTCTGAGAGAAAGGTCAACAAGTGAGAGGCAGCGACGCCGCAGAAACAAGTCAAATTAAAATTCGAGGACATGAAATCCAGACAATTCTACGCAAAGTAAAAGGTAACATGAAGCTAGTGATTTGAAACACAAAGGAGTGGAACAGGCTTGAAAACACAGCCAGCGATCCACTGGGATTTGGAACGGGGGTGTGCGGAGGGGGTCAGATTTTGTTATTTTTCCCTTTCATGGTCTATTTAGTTTGCCAGGCCATGCAGCTTAAATACCCTCCTTCCCTCCTCCCACCGCCAAAAGCACATTCACGTTCAGAGCCAAAAGGCCCACTTACACACATCCACACTAAATACACATTGAAACACGCACGATTATCCAAAATATGGTGAATGCACACCGTAATGTGAAATTGAACTCACTAATGCTCAAAACAGCACAATGTGATCACAAGGAGACAGGATATTTAGTTCTTTGGCAAAGCTATTGTAACTAGAGCTAAACCATTAGACTACAACTAAGCCAGTATTGAAATAATCGTCAACAGTTTTAGATATTGATAGACGGATCGGTGCAGCGTCTGCAGTGATGTGGTCGTTGTATCAGTCTGTTCTGTTGAAAAAGGAGCTGAGTTTACCGGTCAATCTGCCCTCACCTATGTTCATGAGATTTGAGTCACGACCGAACGGACAAGATCACAGATACAAGTGGTCAAAAGTAGCTTCCTCCACAGGAAGGCTGGTGCATCCTCAGAGATACGGTGAGGAGCTCAGTCACCTGGGAGGAGCTCGGAGTAGAGCCACTGCTGTACATTGAGAGGAGCCAGCTGAGGTGGCATCTGTTTTGGATCTCTCCTGGTTGCCCCTTGGAGAGGTGTTCCGGGCTCGTTCCACTGGGAGGAGGCCCCCGGGAAAGACCTAGGACACACTGGAGATGATGTGTTTTAGCTGGTCTTATAACCCCAGGAAGAGCTGGAGGAAGTGTGCGTGGATCAGGAAGTCTGGGCATCTCTGCTCAGACTATTGCCTCCACAACCCGGCCCCAGATAAAGCGGAAGAAAATGGATGGATCTTTTAGCAATCTATGAATTGTTTTCAATTACTTAAAAAAAAAAAAGTGTCTTGTCTTTGTCTTGTCTACGGTTTGTGCTTGTAAATATTTTATTAGGGTGTACACTTTATATAATTTGTGTTCTTCACATCTGAGATAAACATGTCCAAATCTAAAATGAAATGATGTGAAAGTTATGTTTAACATTTATCGTTTCTGTTCTCAAGACAATTATCCAATCAGAAAGTTCAGTCTTGAGTGGTTTAGTTGAGACTGTTTAACAAATGGTGTGCCTTTAAGCAAAAAATAAATAAGTCATCATCACCATCACGTAAATAATACAAGGCATATGCATGATATCAAAGAAATCATATGACTATATATCATTAAATAGAAATATAGAATACTGTACCAGAGAACGTTCAGACCAAATCATTACTGCTGTGCTACAATGACACCAATATGTACAAAAGACAAAAAATATTTAAGTTTAGTCACTAAATTCTGGATGTTCTTAGCTTCCAAATGATTAATGTCATGTTCATTATACTTGTGTCCTCCAACCACTAAGAATCCATCCTCTAAACATAACCATTAACTATTGCTCTCACAATGGTGTCAAAAAGCAGTGTCACTTCAGCTTCATGGGATTAAAAAAGCCAAACGAATAATCAATTGAATTGTAAAAACAACCGCCCGATTAATCCATTACCAAAAATAATGGTTAGTTGCAGGCCTAATTGTAACTACAGTAAACCCTGGCGGCCCTGCTAGGGGACGATAAAATGCAATCAGGCTTACATTCTAAAGCAACTGAATCTACACAGTGCAATAAGGGAGCAGCATGTACACTCTTGTCACCACTAAGCAACTTTCACAGCTCACTCTCCAAAGTAGTCACAATGTCCAACTTCCGAGCATGTTCCCATTTCACATTTTTTAACAATTATTTGCTCTCCTGCCAAGCGCACAGACTTGTATTTGTTCAGGCCTTCATCTCAGTGTTTCTGTGTACTTCCTGTCGCTCTGTCCCGCCTCACTGTCCCTGTCCTCCTCCTCCTGGTGCCAGCAATAGCCCGGCAGTCTGTGTTATATAACTCACTTAGCTTGCGCATTTCAGATGGCGCTGGTTGCCTTGTAGATGTTTTTGTTATGTTTTTTTTTTTTCCTTTTTTTTTTTTTTTGCACAGGCTCGTCTCCCTCAGCCGCCTCTCGTCATCACCCCCTTTTTCCCCACCTGTTCTTCCTTTGTACTCGGCCTCATTTCGGCGTCTTTTTGTACAGTGATTGTCTCTTTCTTTCACTCCTCAACACTTCTCTTAGCCCCGCTCCCCCCCCGCACCGCCCCCACCCATTTGCTGTCCGTGCTCATTTTCATCTGCTCTTGTTCATCTTCGTTTCTTGCTCTCTTCGTGTCACACCACCTCCATTTCATTTCTTTTCTCTCTGTCTTTCCCCAGCTTTCTCTCTCACACCTCTTTCAGCATGTGGAGATAGGAATCACACAATGCCATGGGAGACGGGGCGGCGAGGAGTCATTTCTACATAGTATTCACACGTTCTGCAGAGAGGAAACGGCTCGGGGGGGAAAATATCTAGCCATGCTTTACACTGAGACAACTTAAATGGGAAAGTTTATTACTATTTTCACAGGTTACGTTCTAAAATTAAAAAGCTGTCGAGACAAACAATTCTAATGCGTGACAAAGAAACTTTCATTTGTTCCAACTGGTGCAGTCTGCTAAAAGAAGCCACTTGTGTGTCTACATATGAACATGGCAAAGTGCCTAGACTTCTCATAAGGATGTGAGGAGCAGTAGCAGCGGGCAGAGGAGGGGAAGGGGAGAGAATTGGTAATGCACTCCCCCAGCACAGAGCGTGCAGCATGGAGGAGCCAGATAAGACAGCCTGGCCCTGCTCTGACTGCTGGAGTAAAGCCTCTCCTCTATGCCGCGCTCTATCCATCTATAGCCCAGTGATGCCTCTATTACAATGGTTGCCCCACAGCTACGTGGGCCCACGCCAGCTGCACCGGATTATAATTAGAGGAACCATGAAGTGCCCTGGACACTGGCAATTGATCTGACTGACAGCCCAATATTTCCACAAGGGAAATAAACCTTGGTTTGCCACTGAGGCAACAGCAGCAGAGGGGGCAGGGAGGCTGTGGGCGTTAGGAAAAGTAAAAAGTGAAATTGGAAACATTTCTGGGCTGAGCTCTTTGTGTTGGACTTTGAGTCCAGGTTTCTATCAGGACTGGAGGGTGCAGGACGTGTGTGGGTGGATGCTCACCGGTGACTTTTCCCACTTTATATTCAAGTAGCCCAGGCTTGAGCCTCAAGCTGCAAAAGTCTTGTTGTGGTGACTTTCTCCCACTCTTAATATTGTGTGGCCTTAACAAGGTTGTTTCAGCAGACTGCAAGAAAAGAGAGCACCATCACATCGGAGGAGCAGAACCCTATTTAACATTGTCAAATCGCATCTCACCAAATGCACTCTGCTGTGTAGTGACAGGCTGTAAGCTAAGAGTGAGTGCTGTTTTGAGTAAATCCAGGTCAGGCTGACAAATACATGAGTTTGTGTCGACATTTTGGGGTTGCTCTAATGTTTCCATCTGTTGTTTCCTCTGAGGCTCTAGAGAGACACTAGAGCCTGACAGCATCACTACAGTTCCCATAAGGCTGCAGCAGGTCACATGACTATAGAGACAGACACAGCTGGGAGTGAATTACAAACTCAAAATACAGGAATTTGACTCACAACTATGTTCAACAAAGTACACCATATTCTACAATAGCCGACCTTTGCAGTAGACCGATCAACATAGTCGGGCAGGACATCGAATCGTGATCTGATTCCTGTGACAATATGATAAGAACGTCATATTGTACTTATCTCTTTAAAGCACAGATATCTTCTCCTCGTATAGATCAGCCATCCCCTGAGTGAGTGACAGGTAGAATTAACCAATCACAGTCCTACACAGAGTACAGATGAAGACTGAAGAATCTTTGCCTACGATGGACAACTCCTGTACGACTGAGAGCCTACACAAACAATCACAGTGAAGTGTGGACTTTCAAAAGCAGCAGTTGTTTAAACCATACATGAGACACGTGAGAAGTAAAAAACATAATATATATATATATAATTTAATGTGGTATAAAAACAATTCCAAAGTCTCTAGACTTCCCTCTGTGTCATTCAGCAGCCTGTAGGTAACTGGGAGCTTTTTAGTTCCAAAATTTCACTTTTAAATTATTCAAATCTCTGTTTGAAATATTTATGACCATGATATTAGACTATTGGGGCTGCTTTGGAGCTAGCTTGAATGAAACCTACTTCCTTCACTCTTTGTGTGCCTCAGTGTCTTATTAACCATCTCTTGTCTTGCTGCTGTGTTTCATGCAGAATTCAAAAGAGGCATCTGGGGGGAGCTTCATGTGTCATGTGCCGGGGTGACAGTAATGCACTATTTCTTTTCATCTCCAAGCAATGCCTGCATTATCAGTGTCTAAGATGTATGGCAAGACAATATTAATGGTGTCTTTCGGCGGTGTGAAATGAAAGAGGCCTCAGCAAAAACAAACAATCTGCTCTTTCTTCTCAAGGCGACTGAGCAGGTATATCAAAGGGAGTAAAAAATGACCGAGCTGAGTGCTGTTTGTCTCTGCTGGGTCATGAGAGAGATGGCATCCCTCACTACAGCACTACAGCCATTCTTACGGCACACTGCTTCACATAGATACTAAAGGTGCACACACACACTAGAGGATGTTTAATCTTTTGAGACTAAAGATCTGTGCACAGACAACACACACTAAAAGACACACATACACACACATGAGGAGTCCCACCACAGATCATGCCATGAGACAAAGTTTTTACTGAGCCATGCCTCCTAAGACTAAAAATCCTCTAGTGTGTGTCCAGCTTAAGGGCCAGATCTGAGTATCACAATGGCATAAAGCTAAAGGTAAGGATTTATGATTAAAGTATATATTTTGGACATCTTAGCCAATACTTATACGGCTTACGTAGAATATGGGTGCCTAATGTCAAGGCCTTGTCCACATGTACTGTATTAAGACTGTATTAAGATAATGTGGCATGTCATGGATTCCAGGGACACAAGTCGCCAGCACAACATTCGCGTAAATGAAGAAACAAGAGGCTTGTTTGCAGAATCTGTTAGTTGAGATCACAGAGAAGCCTCTCCGTGTTTCAGTATTGGTATCTTTAAAAGCATACATTCCCAACTACTTCCCAACATTTCCGACAGTGTTTTCTCAAAATACAAAAAAGGGTGATCCAGGTAGTGGTGTAACAGTCCGTCCGGCAATGTTTTCCTACAAAAAGCTTAAATTCAGCAGAAGACATCAGAAGAATTCCTCCTTAGAAGTCCCAATATGTGCCTTTCTGGTGCTCCGGTAGTCTGCAGCCCAGGGAAAATGCTCTAGGTCCCGCGAAGATCTGCGTCAAAACCCTGGCCCCATGTCTATGGAGCGTCTATGATGATGTTTACAACCACAAACGTTGTCCACATGAAAGTGGCGCCAAGTATCACGAATGAGATAAATGTCCGTACTTCAGCCTCTTTCCACCATTTGAGCACAGTATTGGCAGTATTTCTAGCGCACGACTCAAAATGCCCCAGGTACTATAAAACATATTTTTATAAGCTCATATATTTCTATGTGTTTGTGCCTACTGTCTACATGTATACACATTTATGACGTAATTGATAGGATATTTTTCTGCACTCTCTTCAAAGTGGAGATTTCAGATAGAATGCTGGTAAAATGGACCAGAGAATGGAACACTTATGCGTTTATAAAAATATTTGTGTGGACATGGCCTAAAACAATGATTATCCAAACCAATGCCTCTTATTTTGCAGTGTTGGTTTGCCGTGTCAGAGATATTTAATATAAAAGGTTGAAAAGTAAAGAAAACTCAAGACCTTGTAGGATGAAAAAAAAAAAACATAAATTAAATTGTAAGAATAAATTGCTATCTTGTTCAGTTTCAATAATCCGATGACTGCATTCTATCCATTCTTCTGTCTGTTCTACTTATGCAGATGTAGGTCTTAATGAGACGCTGTTAAAATTATGCACCGGCTGCCTGATGGAGAATAGGTTAGGAAAGTGCATTAATAAATTAGCCTGTGTGTCTGGACTCATTCTTGTCAGGAGGCTTTGCGGCTGCCACCGTGCCGTTCTTTCGCTCCGGAAAGAGCTCTAAACAGGAAGCTGGAGATGAAAAGCATTTTACTTCCATTATTTTAATATACTCACTTTATTGAAAGACGAAAGCTGTTTTCATCGTTTTATCGGCCTGTTAATTGTATGCCACACACCTCCACGGCTGCAGAGGGGCGACCTTATTGAAAACGCACAGACAGGAGCTGGCCAAGCAGGGGCTCAGGCTGCTCTTCTCCCATGAGCCTGAATTTCAACACAACACACAGCTCACACCTATTTTTACCACCTTCACTGAGCGTTCTAAGTGTTACCTTACAGATATTAACACATTACTGTCCGCTGATCAAATTAACCGCTGATGCTAAGTGCACATATGTTTGCTAAGTATATTTAGCATAATAAAAGCAGCATACATTGACATATGTCCTGATATTAGGCAAGAGCAGGACTAATATAAAGAGCCCTGTCTGGCTTTAGACTGACTGTTTGTAGGCTACGTCGTGGCTCGGGGGGAGCCTGCGGCACTCTAGCACCCACAGTCCCAGGAGGAGTGCCACCACCACTGAGTGAAAAGAAAAATGGCTCCAAGACACTGAGATGGAAATGTGGTAAAGTAAAAAAAAAAAAAAAAAAAAAGGAGTTTAGAAAGTCAAGAAGACCAGAGTAATATGAAGAAAAGTGTTCAATAAAGAGATGCAACATGTGCCGCTATCTTTGTTAGGTAATAAGGTAGGTCAACCTTTTATGTCTCACGTACCCCTTGGGTCTTTCATTCATACTCCGAGTACCCCCTGCCTCGATGGTTTTTTGATTATTTAGAAAGTGAATGACTAAAACTCGTATTTATCAGTTAAAAGACACAAAATATTCTCAAACTCTCACTCTTTACTAATAACATGCTTTAAATAGCTTTTTCTTTGAGCTTAATAATAAAACTTCAAATCAGTTTTATCCTTTTTTTAATCTGAAATTATTCCAAGTACCCACTGCTAAGCTCTCGCGTTCCCCCAGGGGTCCCTGTACCCCTGGTTGGGAACCACAGAGGTAGGTAACAATACTACAATGTAGTAATCTGTGCATTCACTTTAATGCAGTAACCAATACAAAATATTCTGGAATATGAGCGGTTGATGGACATATTGGATGGTGAAAGAAAGTGTTGGATCCAGTCTCATGTGCGTTCAGGTAATGTGGGGAGTTGCATGGCATCAGACATAAATCAAATGTATGTACTGTTTTATACAAAGGCTAAGCTTAAATTACAGGTCAGAAAAGCAATTACTGTTTCTGAGGCTGTCAACACAAAAAAGAAATGTGTTTGAAACAAAAGACGAAGAGCTGACTACTAGATGAGTGTCACAGCATGCTGTAGCTTTACCCTGAGGTGTCAGAATTGTTTTGCCTTGCAAAAATATTTTCTGTAATGTGCATTTTTCCACGGAAAATACTATGTGCTAGCAGCACAAATGTTTCATTCAGGTCACAAGCAGTCAAATGCAGCTCCCACTGGTCCTGCAGTCTTTTAATTCTAACAAAAGACATCACAGAGAAGGGACCACTTTTCAGCACCATGGACAGCACCAGAGGCACAGCACTCTTGTTAAAATGCTGTCCCAGACTATACTGACTATACTAATCTTTACACGCTTTAGCAGAACAGAGAGATGAGTGTAGGCAAAACCGTACACATACAACAACATAATGCCATCTGCACACTGTGTGATTAACCTGCTCTGAGGCAATACTCACAACCAAACAAGCAAACAAACAAATTAAAATAGCAGGCTACCAAAGTATATAGCGCTGATTTTGAAAGGCAACACAGCAGTTAAAACCTCCATCTGTTGAAATGCGTTCCCGTGGTGCTCCTATAACTGTGAACACCCACACGCTGCAAACTCTGCCAGGAGAACAAAGACAAACATTTCAGAAGCGTGCACCTCTCGCACTGCCGCCGCGCACTGAGAAGAAAAGCTTTTCCCCATGCTAAATATATGGGCCTGACGTGGGAGCATGTGGGCTGCCGGAGACTCAAGATGCAGTACTTTGCTTTTACTCAACTCTGCAACATTAACACTGCAAAAGCTCTATCTAATCACATTATTGCACATTCGCCCAACTCGTGGCTTTGTTTTGCATCGTGTGTTATCTTTACTGTATCTTTGAATGCTGAGCCTCAATTTATGACTCAAATACAATAAGTATATTCCACTGCACACCCACTACATTAGTAATCCCTGTATGTCGCTGTTACTATCTATAAAACATCCACAAAGATAAGAGTCCTATAAAATTATGGCTCGCAATACATTCATATTTATAGTCAACATCAAAGGAAAGCAGCATTGGATTAGAGCTCATTTTGGCTCAAGGGAGGGAAGCCATTTCCGAAAATTTCGCAAGAGAATAGAGCTACTTCTTCCCCCATCCTGCTCCTCTCCTACAGCCAGATTTAACAAAGCATGCTATTTGAGGTTGTAGTTAGTATTTCTCTATCTCTGACCTAGTGCTTTTTAATTAGCTAGCCAGAGGGCTTCAAGGTTATACCCACAGCTACACTTACATGTCTCAGAATACACAAACAGATGCTAAAGAAGCGAAAACTGCAGAGATATTCTAAAATTATCAGGTAACATAAATAATTGACTTGATGCTTCCTTTCTTTGAGGGTGTGCAATTATTAATTTTCCTTTTTATCCTTTTTTCATCAGGTTTCTGGGAGTGTATTAGCTACGTGATGACCCCAGCACAAATATTTAAACAGCTATCGAGCATTCACATGTTTTAAATAATCATACTGTACATAAATATAAGCAGTGTTGGGGAGATTACTTTGAAATTGTATTCAGTTACAGAATATACTGAATATTTATACTGTATATTGAATACTTGTCTCAAAATGTATTTTGTAACGTATTCAGTTACTTTGCCCAATCAGTGTACTGTATTCTGAATACTTGGAATACTTTCGCCTTGATTTGCTTTATATTTTTGTATAAATATGGTGAAAGATTAACAATATGTAGCAACACTTTTACACCAACTCTTGTCTGTCTCTTCTTTCTTTCTCTCTTCTTTCTTCCCTCCTCTCTCTCTCCCTCTGTCTCTCTTCTTTCTCTTTCTTTCTCCCTCTCTCCTTCCTCTATCCCTCCCTCTCTGTCTCTCCTACCTCTCCCTCTGTCTCTCTCCTTCCTCCCTCTCCTGTCTCTCCTTCCCCTCTCTCTTCTTCCTCTCTCTCTTCTTTTTCTCTCTCTCCTTCCCCTCTCCCTGTCTCTCTCTCCTTCCCCTCTCTCTTCTTTCTCCCTCTCTCCTTCCTCTATCCCTCCCTCTCTGTCTCTCCTTCCTCTCCCTCTCTGTCTCTCCTTCCTCTCCCTCTCTGTCTCTCTCCTTCCTCCCTCTCCTCTCTCTCCTTCCCCTCTCTCTTCTTCCTCTCTCTCTTCTTTTTCTCTCTCTCCTTCCCCTCTCCCTGTCTCTCTCTCCTTCCCCTCTCTCTTCTTTCTCTCTCTCTCCTTCCTCTATCCCTCCCTCTCTGTC